>JAOEHI010003483.1:0-10732 GCA_025447815.1 Percopsis transmontana
GTAACCTTGTCTACGTACCTTGTCTGTTTAGACTGTTTTGTTTTGTCTGTTTGTATCTAAAACTGTAAAGCGTCTTTAAGTGTTTAGAAAAGCGCTATAAAAAATAAATGTATTATTATTATTATTAAAAACAGACGGAGATTGATTAGTTAATAGTGAATAGTGAAAAGTTAAGATAAGGTAACGTCAGATAAGCTACAATAAGATAAGAGGATGATGAGTTAAGCTAATAGATATGATAATATGAGATAATATAAATTACCCCCCCCCCACCCACACACACACAGCATGTCTGTTTAACATAATTAATGTGATCTGTCTATAGTAAGGCTGGCTGAGTCTGTTGCCTTCTGCCACTGGGCATCACATCGCCGTGGTAACTAGTTCAGTGCTCCCGCATCATGCTGCATTGGCCAAACAGGCCCCTGGTCACTCCACACACACACACACACACACACACACACACACACATGATGAGGAACATACAGATCTCACTGAGTGAGTTATAATTATGTAATATTAAATATAATAAAAACAATAACAAATATAGCCGCAAGCAGCAATAAACAGGGTCCAAGCAGATGCTTATTGAAGCATTGAAGACTTTTAAGAACTGAGATGCAGAGATCAGACTTTGGGAATTGAAAATGAGTGCAGACCTTGAGAACTGGTGAAGCGTAAGAAATTTGAAAATTGAGATTACGTTTTTTAAATTTATATTTCTATTTACCAATTTGAATAAATGTTACAAAGTATGATTCCAGCACTTATTTAAATATATGTGCCACTTTTACAAAGTGGTGATTGGTGATTGTGATTGTGATGATTGGCCCATATATTCTGTCTTCCCCCCTTCCATGTTCTGGTGGTGTATCCATGATGCAGTTGGTTTGGGCTCCGCTGGTCCGGGCTTTTGCTCTTCCTCGTCCTTGTCTGCGTCCACAGGCCTTGCCTGCGATCTCAAGAGGGGGTGACTTATTCACTGTGCCACTTCAGCTATGTTGGATGGATGGGTGGTTTATGTTTTTTTATTTTATTTTTTCAGTTAGGAATGTGAAATATCATTTACATTTATATTGGCCAATTTGAATGGAAGTTTCAGGGTATGATTCCAGTACTTATGTAAACATATCTGTCAGGTTTTGTGATGATTGGTCCAACAGTTGTTGATTTAGGTCTATTTATGTGAAGTTCATTGGTTTATAAAATCTGAAAGGATTGACATATCAAAATTCTTTATGCAATTTTTTGTCAACATTGTCTGTAGATTATATATACCAGGTTTTATGAGTATAGGATGAACGGCCTCGGACTAGTTTGTTTTACTTTCACTTTGGATTTTGTTGAAATGGTGGGGACATATTACATTTTTACAGCGGAAGACCATAGAAGCAAAGATGTAAATGATTTAAAAGATTAAAATTCTGAAAGAATTGTGACTGTAGACCACACTGTTCTTGAGATATGAGCCAAAACGCAAATTTGATTATTATAGCGCCACCTATAGAAACAGTACCTCAATTTTTGTTGGGGTCTGAGTAGTGGGGGGTATTTGCAACCCACCTGCCAATTTTGGTGGTACTGTTTTTGCTGCACGAACACTTTTAGTTGATGATTCTGATGTTGGCTGATAAACAGTTACAATAGGGCTCCTGCAGCTTCACTGCTTGGACCCCCAATAACATTATGTTCTGGCATAATAGGACAATGTATGTTCGTGTTGTATTTCAAAAGAAATGATAAACATTCAACATGCTACTGATCTGCCCACTATCACGCGTTCCTGAGCCTCACAACAGAAAAATTATTAGACTCAAGAGTCACTGATAACATGTCGTGAAATCATATTTATTGAGTAATTATGCATACAGCAGGCACTCTTACTGGATTAATATCAAATGCTGGACGCAACAATATTTCCATGCATAAGGAAGAAATATTGATGTCAGGCTAGATAATACGTTTGTGACATAACTAAAACAGACAGAGCGTACTGTATATTAGTGCACGTAGCCAAGATCCTTTCACAACACCTTACGCCAGAACCCTCATCTACAAATTATTAAATATAAATAAAATGAGAAGTGTTGCTGTTTTACAGTCCAGCACAGAGAGATGCCAAACTGGGAACTTGTCGCCGTGGAAACAGATGTTGACGGAGCCTGGGCAGATGTACAGTACAGTACTCCAGACTGTAGAATGTCAGCGCTGTGCAGTTGTGACTCTGTGTTGGCCAACCTCTCCTGGGCTTTTGTCTCTTTGTCACTCTCCTCTCGATAGTCTCTTGTGTGCACGTGGATTCACACTCAATACCCTGTTGTTTGCCTTTGTTAAAAAAATATATGTTTTTTTTCTTCTGCCCTATAAATATACATATATGTCAGGACCTCTGGGCCTGCTGGTTCTCTGACTAGGGATCTCTCTCTCTCTCTCTTTCTCTCTCTCTTAGTGTGTGCTTAATTGTAGGAGCGGGAGAGGTGTGTGGAGCTCACAGCTGCAGCTGATTCCCAATCAATCTTTCAGCTATTTCCACCCCACCGCCAGTTCATCGGAGTTAGTCACGTTCCAGCATTACTCTCTAGAAAATATTATTACCCCCGTTAATCCCCGCACCAGCCTAATCCCTGTCTCCACGTTCTCCTTGTAGCCTGCTCCTGCCTTCCCTGTTGCTGTGTTCTGCCTGCCTGCCTACCTGGTCTCTCACCGCCTCGCCCCTGCCTCTGCCTTCCTCGTAAGCCTCTCGGTTTTGGACTCCTTGCTGCCTGACCCCAGTCGGTACTGTTGCCTCTAGTCTCGTCTGCCTGGAATACGACTACCGCCTGCCTTCTGGTTTTTGCCCGAGCCTGCCGAATTAATAAATTCGCCTTGCACATCCCCGACCTGTTAGAACGCCTTGTACTCGTGACAATATATATATATATATATATATATATAATGTATATACAACATATATATATATATATATAATGTATATACAACATATATATATATATATATAATGTATATACAACATATATATAAATATTACAATTAAGATCTTACAATGCTACTAAGAAAGGTGTCCTAGGGGATGGGGTGGTATTGTTAGGGGAGGAGTTGGGAGGAGTGCCGCAGTATGGGGCATGTGCTCTGAGTTTGAAAACAAAACATCATTTTTGAAATGCTGGGTTTAACAACAAGGATACAAATTGGCGAGTGCATACCTTTGATGAAAAATGTCCTCACAACATATTGTAACATAACATAAAGTTAGCATAGCATAATATAGCAATCCATGTAAGACCACACTGAATCTGTATGTCCAAAGAGTGTATATAGTAAGTTTTAATTTCTTAATATAATATAAACAGTGAACCTCAGAAGGGAGGATTAAAAGGAGAAGACAGTTCTGTGTATGCTGTGAAACACAGCACATTTCTAACGGCAGCATTGCCATCTGCAGCTTGTCCAGTGCTTGGCAGCAGGTCCTGCCCGCCTCTCTCTCTCTCTCCCAGCGAGTGCAGATTAGCAGAGGAGCGGCGCTGGCTGGCACCAGGCCCCGCCGGGGGGAAAACCTTTCTCCCAGAGAGGGAATTATCCGGCTGGGCTGCTGCAGGCTGATACTGCCTCTAGTCTGCTCAGCACCTCACCACATCTGCACCCAGGGGACGCAGCCCTCATAGCGCAGAGGGGGATGAGCACCCCCCCAACACACACACACACCTCCATAGTTCCTTCTAATCCCATCATCCGTCAGCATGTCAAAACTCTCTCCCCGCTGTCCACACTATCCTTGCCTATCGTTGGCTCTTAAACCAGTGACAGATATACCGGCCATGCACAGACAATGAAGCTGCATGTGAGAACTGGGAGCTGTTGGAGATCTGTTTAGGGTCAGGAACATCTAATCAACAGATGAAGTGTGGATGTTCTCCCCACTGAGGTTTCTAGTGATACTGGAGCGCAATCCATTATGGAATATGTAAAGATTTCTACATATATCCAGTCCTCACACCGGTAGACATCTTCATAATTATTATGTTTTTTCGTAGTCCTCCTTTCCATTTTCCACACATGTGGGACAGTTGATCACATTTATTAATTAATAATATCATTCATATACTATATATATACAGCATCTATATATTGAAGGTATACATTTCACCCACAAAATATAACACTACATTTTGACATTTGACAGTAAAGGCCATGCTTATCCAGACAGCCAATTAGTAGTTACGTGGCTGTCCTCGCCAGCCCAGTATCACTAAGCTGAATCGAAATGTTCACCATAACGCCCGGGGATAGCCCCTGCACTTTGTATGACTACAGGTATTCAAAACATATAAATGTAATGTGGACAGTTACCATGGTCACGGCAGGTCACTGCAGCTTCAGGTCATCTCTTCCCACAATGTAAAAATAGATGTAAATTGGACGCATATTGGAGCTTAATTGTATCACAAGAAGAGCGCAGCCTGCAGGCTGGGGATGCAAGTCATTCGTCATCGCCTTTGACTAGCAACACCTGCCATCGAGGGGGGGTGTCCCCGCCAGGCGACACGACTGATTAGCGTAGATTAATAGTGGTTAATATCGTTGGGGACCGCCGCATCGCGGGCATGCAGCGCACGCTCGTTAATAAGTGCTTTTAATGAGCATCGCTTGTCCTGAGTTTGTTCTCGTCTAAACCCATCATTTTGTTCCGTGGTCCCTGTATCACTTCCTGTCACTGTGGTGACACAGGAAAACATGAGCAACACACACACTGTTCCTGGTTACTGGGAGCTCCCCAGTATACAACCACTGTCTTCTACAGATGGGGGTTAAGAGAGATTATCTAAGAGCCCCTGATGCTGGTGCAATAAATGCTTAAGGATAATTAGATAATTAAAGAGTAGGCTACAGCCTGCACACACACACACACACACACACACACACACACAGTTAATGGGAGTATTACAATACTAACCAGGTTCAGCCTGCAGTTGATCTGAACACCACATTAGACTGAACTGGGAAATTATTCCAAGCCTGATGGTAAATTTAAGAAAAGATACTTAAACCTTGTTTCATTTCAGAGATTATAATCTGGCCTCTTTGATGTTCATCTATTTTAATTCCCAGTCCGTCCACTTTTAACGTACAGAGTAGAACAGAAAACATAAATGAATGGATGTGTTGGATATGCCCATTACTGTCTTTAATGGAGGAGCAGATATGTTTTTTGTAATGCAAAGTAAAAATGATAGTTTGCTTGTTTGGGTTTTGTTAGACTCATAGATCTTTTTATCTGCTGTCCTAGCAAACATGTTTAGTTGGCTATATAACTTTAGCGGCTGTAGTTTCCAGCATCCTTTTGATTGGGCGAGATAGCAGATTTAAATGGAAACCTGAGTTAACAAATGCAGCTACCAATGTATTACCATTATTTGCTGCCAGTGCCACGATGTACATATAATCTGGACTATTTATATACTGTTTAAAATATTGATGTAAGACAAGATACTGTACAACTGTTCATGTTTTTCTAAAATGCTTCACATTTGTAACCTTTGCTGTGTCGGTGGTGGATGTGTGCTTGTGGAGTGGAAACAGTGATCTTAGTTTCTTGTTGTGTGGCGGGTGATTCGCTGTGTGTTTTTATTCCTACTGTTGCTGTTTACATAAAAACACAATGCAGAGCCTCTCCAGCCAACAGAAAAGAAAGATATTCACACTTCCACAGTGAGAGAGAAGAGATAAATCTCATCCTGGTGGATTTGTGGTTGCTGTTGTTCATTCCAGACTATAGGCTTTATATACACAAGGCAAGTTCATCCTAGTTCATTTACACATCATGTGATATAAACAACTTGTGTGGTTCATCTTCCCATATAGCACTGGGTCAACAGAAAGGCTTCAATGTGGAGGCTGGGCCCCGGGGCCCCCTGTTGGGACAGACTTGGACAGGACTCTGCCTTTGGTCACGCTTCCAAATGTTTTCACTGATTGGCAGGATCCTACTGGATGCACACACACACACGCATGGAGCCAAGACTCAATCAGTCTTGGACCACCGCCAGAGGGGGTGGGGGGGTTATTGGCAGCCACATGCCTCATGTTGTGAAACTGATTCGGCAGCAATATGAGCATAAATTATGGAGGAACCCATAATTATGATGGTCCTATTTTACCTCCACTGTCCTTATTATCATTATCTTATTAATTAGAATGTGTTAAAGGCCTGTGTGAGTGTTGTTTGTCCACTGGTGTGCAATATGTTTTTTCAGTGTTGGCCTTGCAATCTTTATTTTCTCTGAACACATGCAGTAAAATAATTATCTTTGTATCTTAGTGAGTTCCAACAACACAAATCACATATTTGAAGGCCAGTGGTGTGTTATTCAACTGTTCTTCAAGTCCAAATACATGAAGGATGAGAACTGAGAGAGGAAGATGAGAATGTCCAAACTGAAAGAGGAAGATGGGACTTCTCTCCCCCCTGAGAGCGAAGAGCTTCTCACTGGTGTCCCGATGCGTCACAGTGTCCTCCTGTCCTTGCCCTGATGCCCAGACGTTTTCCATCTCACCACAGGCCTGGACAAAGGGTGTGATTGATGTGTCTAATAGAATAAATGAGAGCAGATATCAGTCCCAGCAGGTCCTGTCTGGCCACAAGAGAGGGAGATGACACACCCGTCCATACGGGGTGCTAGAGTCTGACGGCTGGTGTCTCTGTGATTGACCCACTGTGGTGAACTCTGTGAGAGAGGTCCAGATGACATGACAAGGGGCCTCCCCACATACACACACACACACACACACACACACACACAGACAGGTTCTCATTGGTGAAGCGAGACATCAAACAAAATGGGTTTCAGAGCCAGGTTTTCAACACAGAAAGCTTAGCACCGTGTGTGTTTAGCCGTGTGTGTGTGTGTGTGTCACCAGTCAGCTGCATGTGTGTGAGTGTGTGTGTGTTTGTGTGCATGTGTGCATGTGTGCATGTGCATGCGTGTGTTACCCCTTTTCCACCAATGCTGGTTCTGGGCTGGTGCTAGTGCCGGTTCCCAGTTAGTTCAACTTGCAAACCTTCTAGGAACCATTTTGCTTTTCCACTGGTTACAGAGCCACATTCGCAGCAATGCTAACGCCAACTTCAAGCACAACAACGGCGGGCTACATCGCATCTTTCCAAGTCTTGCTCCTGGCTTTGCGAGCCGACATTGGCATCCAAACACGACTGGTCTAGCGTATTTGTGCTGGTCGTCGCGATTGCTATGGATGGCGATAACGTTAGAAAGGTAATTATCAAAAATGTTTTGATTCTTATTAAAGGTAGGGTGCACTCAGAGCCGGTCCGCCCTATATGCACACTACACAAGGTGCGTAGAGCCCCGCAAATTAGGGAGGGCCCTGCCTCCACGTCCCATCGTACCTAATCAGGTGTCAAATGTTACACTTCAATGAGAGGATGAAGCATAATTACCCTTCAGGGTACGAAAAAAGAAAGAGAAACCAACGTGAGAGCGAACTTCGGGAAGAGCAGTCAGGTAAACTTGTGTTCGCTTTTCTTCAAATTGAATGTCAGCAAATAATATTAGCCTATATAGGCCTACGTTAAGCTTGTGTGCACTGCTAGGCTAGCTTGCAGTGGATCTCTTGTTGTCTGTCTTGCTAACCTAGCTGGGCAGTGCATATCTTGGTCTGTCTGTGTCTTGCTTGCTTGCCAGCCACTTCCAGGGCTGTGTTCTGTGACTTTGTGCTTGACAAATGTGAGAGTGAAATATTATTTATTGCGTTTGGTAAACGGCAACAGACAACGGTGTTTATAAACTGCAGATCGGAAAAGATAACCGAGTATTAATGAACATGCTTATTCACGTGCACCAAATGCAATTGCTTTCCATCAGCAACCTCTGTAGGGACCAGTCCACAGACAATATGGGCATGATTGACGCGTTTATAAACTGCAGATCAGAAAAGATAACCGCATCCAGGCCCGGAGTGAGTAATCGGGAGAATCTGGACCCGGTGGGCCGCTGGTTTTTGGGCCAGTAATGAGCGTCGGGGTAAGCAATTTTACTATCGCTAGTGTTGCAACGCGCAGTGGGCCACCGGCCACTCTTCGATCACCTCTCTCTCTCTCGCGCGCACACACACGCACACACACACACACACACACAAAAGCCCTGCTAACTGAACTAGCATGACCAATGGAAATCTTTTGCACTCTACCTGTTGTTAAAGATAAAGATGCAACACTGTCACGATTGGCGTGCACAGGTCCGTGCATGCCCTGTACCTCCCATCCTGGCTGCGAACCTGTGGGTGATTAGCCCCACACAGGTGCGCCTCTTTTGTAATTAAGTACACTATTTAAGTTCCCCAACAGCACTACCGCTTCCATGTCTGCCTTAGTTTTTCCTCTGGCTCGCTCCACGACGCATCGTTACAAACACATCTTTTTGAGAAACAGAAAGTGTGTGTGTAGGGGTCTTCTTATTGTTATAATAACAATAATAATAATAATAATAATAATAATAATAATTATTATTATTATTATTATTATTATTATTATTATTATTATGTTTAAGTGGTAGAGCAGAGTCTTCCGTTAGGCCAGTTCAGTGGTGAAGTGCCAGCACCCAGCCATCAGCCCAAAAGCATCTTTGAAAAGTTCAGGTGTGTGTAAATCAAAAACGACTAGTCAATAAGTTCCACTATCACCACTATTCAAACAACGTTATTTGTAGTTAGTTGCTATTATTTTGATCATCTGTCCATTTTAAATTGGCTATAGCCTTAAAGATGGCTTTTAACTGGATTGAATGCAGATTTAGTGCTAGGACAGTATTCCAAGGCAGCAGCTCAGCAGAAGTGTTCTGTGTTATCTATTTATATTTGTAAAATAGAATATTTAAGTGACAAAAAAAGCATCTAGTTTTTATTAGTACATACAGTAATGTCCAAAATGGGCTGGTGCATCATGCATCTCCTGGACTAAAAATAAGTCCCACTCAGGCCCTGACCTGGCTCATGCCTCAAGAAAGTGCAGAAGAGGAATATTTTGATGGTAAGATTTTAACAAGTGTGTAAACATTACACACTTGTTAAAATCTTACCATCAAAATATTCCTCCTGAGTGGGACTTATTTTCAGTCCAGGAGATGCATGATGCACCAGCCCATTTTAGAAACTTAGAAACATTTAAGATTGTATGACTGAAACATTTGTGAAAATGACTTTAACTAAGTATGTGACATGTTTTCTCAATTTCCTCCAGACTGTCCAGATTGACTGGTGCCCTTGCTGATGCTGAAAATGGCCAGATGGTTAAGTTACAGTTAATGACATAGCTGTACAGGTTTTATTTTACATTTTACATTCTAGCTACAGCCCTAATCTATAGGTTTATGTATACATTGTATAGCCAAAGCTAATTGTATAATACTGTGTGAAGTCTGGAATAATACCAGGAAGCAGAGCCAAATTTTATTATTTTCTACATTTTATATTTTCTACAATGTATTGTGTTAAAATTTACTCCTTTAAATTCTATTGAAAATATTAAATTCAATAAATATTGTTTGTGTATACCCCATTCTGTTATGTAGGTGTACTTATTCTTGAACCGACAGATGGAGCAAACTGTTTTAAATGAGGGAGGATTATAGTGGGAGCACTGGGGTTTCAGGTGTTAATGGTCCGCATGGCTCATGGGTCAGGTCAGGAAGGTCAGAACCGGCACTGGGTGCACTATCTTGGAGAAACCAGGTTGACTAAGATAATATACAAGCGAAGAAATCCCAGCCTCTTCCTTCAGTCCCCCCTCCAAAGCCACTCCTCCAAAACACACACGCACTGCCCGGCAACTGCTGGGAGGACAAATCTACGAGAAACCACAGCATCGCTAAGCATCCTTGAGTGAGATTCCTAACCCCTATCTGCTCCATGTAATAGCAGCATGTAATTATATTATATAAAATTATAAATCGCTTTGGATAAATGCTAAATGACCAAATTGTAATTGTAATTGCATATCCATATCCGTTATGGCTCATTCACATGTAAGAAAACACCTAACATTATCATAATGAATGTAAACAATAGACAAGGCTATTGTTAGTACTCACAACTGTCAAGCTAGCTTGTTAGTATTGAATTTTTTTTATTTAAAATTGACTTTGATGCAGTAATTTATGGCTAGCTAACAACAGGTACAATCTTAGATTTCAGGCAAAGCTAAAAACTTTAACAAGGTTAGTGATGCTACTTCAGCGCATTTCATCCATAATGATTGACGATGAAACAGCTCTAGTACTTACCCTAGCCACCTGCCGATTTTTTTCTGTTACAAATTGACGAACGTGAATTTTGTATTACTTATAACATATTATAACATGTTGTTTTGCATGTTAGAGCTTCTACGAGGAGAGCATCAACACCACCAATAACTACAACTCTTTGTGTCCATCTGTGGATATGATTCTCAGTGGTTTCTCTGTGTATGTACAGTATGTTGACCTGGCATGTAGCCTACCTTGGACACACAAGTCCAGTGATGTGCCTAAATGCGTTCATTAAACGATAGTTCATGAACGCGTTCATATTTTGGGTGAACGTGAACTGAACGTACTGTATTAATGCCTGATAAACGTTACTGTGAACTAGTTCATGTACATTCTGTCTAGCAGTTGAGAAGCTGACTCCAGCTCTTAAGTAAGTAGTATTCTGTTTAAAATTAGATTGCATTGTTGTGCAGAGT
>JAOEHI010003485.1:0-10729 GCA_025447815.1 Percopsis transmontana
CACATACACACACAGAAAGAGACAGACAGAGAGAGACAGAGAGAGACAGAGAGAGAGAGAGAGAGAGAGAGAGAGAGAGAGAGAGAGAGTGAGAGAGAGAGAGAACATTCCTTTCCCATAAACAACAGCAATGACAATACAGGCGATGGGTCTTTGTCATGTATTCAATTGTTAAAAAACTTCGGGGTTATAAAACAATGTAATAAATGTTTCAGTCAGAGTGAATTTATGAATAAATTCATGAATATGATACATTTTGTGTTTGCATTTATATATATGCAATATATTAATAAACGACATATTACAGAGAAATGTGAGGATTTTGCCTTTTAGTTTCTTATTGAATGCAACCAAATGACTCACAGCAGAACCATTATGCAGACATCATATTTGGTGACTTACTCATAACTGTTACCTTTCACCCATTGAGATTTGCTGCTATACTTATTTCCAATTCGAAATGACATACACTTCTAAGAAAACTGGAGCTATAGCTGGAGCAAATAACAAAAGTGCCTTAGAATTAGTGTTTCAGAGAGTATGTTCACCTTTGAAGGGTGCACTTAAAAGTGTGGGTGTGTTGGGTGGAGTGGAGGCCGCAGATAAGGCAGCGGGCGGGTGGGTGGGTGCATTGTCGGGGGGGAGGAGGTGGGGGTAAACTGTGGATTGAAATGGCGTGCCTCCCCCCCTTCCCCTTGATTCTGAGAGCCCGTTTTTCTCCGCGTCCACAAAGGGAGAGGGGTCGGATTGCGCCGGCACATTCACCAGCCCACTTTGTTTTCAAATGGTTTTGTTTAGTTGTGACACCGTAGACACCAAACACCTTACAAGAATCTGAAGTCTAGTTGGGGCGGAAGAGGGTGGGAGAGGCAGAGGAGAGAGAGGACAGGAGGAGAGAAGACACCATCATCATCATCATCATCATCATCAGAATTCTCCTCATTTTCCGACTTTCTGACCTCGCCGACGTTCCCCAAACAGCAAACCACCACCAGTGTCCGCAGCAGGCGGAGGCCACTAGAGGTGCAGCAGCGTGCGCTCTCACCTCCAGCTCTCCCTGGGCTCCCACGAGCCTCAAGGTGTCCCTGCGGTTTAATCTCTTCCCCCTCTGATTGTTTAAGTAGCTTAGCACAGCAGGATCGGGCTTAGCTAGGCTAACACTGGTGGTAGGCTGACATACAGTGGCCATGTAGCTAGTAGCAGGCTGAGACCTCACTGAGCTCTGACCCGGTGTTTACAAGGTTAAAAAAAAAACAACAACTGAGAGCTGAGTTTGTGTTCTTGAACACATGTCCGCACACATACGCAAACACACACTTGACACCTAAACTGGGACATCAGGTTCTGAAGAAGGAATAGGTATGAAGATTTTTTCAAAAATCCTGTATTGCATTCAACTAGCCATTTACCGGATTATGAATAATTTCTGCATAAAAACAGGACAATTTTTCAACCAAAAGACAGACATGAACAAAGCTATTTCAGGACAATGTAGTAAAAATAAATGTCTATTCTTTGAAGTAATGGACATCAGGGACGCATGCATTAACTCCCTTTGGGGTGATCACGTTGAACACAGTGAAAGCCTTTGTGAATGATTCTTGATATGCTTGACAAGGCAGCAGTACCTGAGCTCTGGGGCCAGGGAGTCAATTGCTACACATAGGCAGTGCTTTGAGGGGCAGGGGTGCATGCAGTCACTGCTGTGCTGGGGGTGACACATGCACACGCACGCACGCACACACACACACACTCCTGTCATTGACACAAAACCTTAAAGCTTAAAGTTTTTAAAGACTCACACTTCCTAAAGCAGTCGTTTCCAAACATGTTAAGGCATACAAACCCCCCAAAAAGTGTATTATATTTTGTGACCGCCCTCCAGCATTCATATCTGCGTGCATATAACAATAAACAACCAATGAACACCAATGACATTTACGTGCACTCTTTTAAAGAGATACAAAAATATTTAAAATCATCACACAGCCAATCCAAAGATTTCTCAAAATATTGAAATCCTCTCACCCCCCATCATCTGAGTTCGCCCTCTGTGCCGCTGACTCCAAAAGAGAAATAAAGTGTGCGTGTTGATAAGAGAAAGAGGGATAGAGATGGCGACAGAGAAGACAAAAAGGGAGAAAGTGTGTCCGAGAGAAAGACAATGAGGAAAAAAACAAAATGAGAGAGAGAAGGAAAGACTATCTGCTACATTAACCTTCCCCTCCACAGTGCCGGTATAGAGTCTTTTCTGCACTCCTCTTTCAGCGGAGAGGACCCAGGGGACGGTAACATTGAGCCCCGCTCCATTCTTCCTTCAAAAACTTTGATTTCCTATTAGGTTCCTCCTGATGGAGACTAGGGGAGAACAGGGGAGGAGAGGATAAGGTGAAGGCAGAACATCTAAAAAGTCAGAAAGGGGAGAATAAGAGGAGTATAGATGGGTACAAGGCAGCAGAAAACAAGAGGAGCGGAAAAGGTTCAATTTAGACAGGGGAAGAAGGGGAGAACGTGCAGACGAACAGCAATGAAAAGCAGAAAAGGACACACGTGGTGTCCGGTGGTGGGCCCTCGCCTGTGGGACAATGGCTGTCCTCATCCTAGGTACGAGCGCATTGTTTACACTCGCCACATTTAGTCCCGACCTTTCCTGGCTGGCAGACATACAGACGTACAGACAAGGAGCCAGGTAGAATGGCAGATAGTTTGGCAGGAGACAGAATGAACTTCAATAATCCCCTTTGGGGTCAAAAAACTGTTGCAGCAGTAAGAAAAAATAGTGTATAGGAATGAGAAAAGTGGAAAAACCAGCTTCAATAACTGTGCACTTGCCATCAAAGTAAACTAGCTGGTATTCATTATCACGACTCCTCAGCTAGATGGAAAAAACATACTTATTAACCAACAGGTGGGTAGAAGGTATCTGTTTGCACACTTCCACAATATGAAACAATCCAATCCAACACAATTCGGTATGGTACAGTATGGTACGGTACGATACAATACGGAACAAGGTTTTATGGTTCGACAGGGATTTACTTTATAAGGCTTCCAGCTTTGCTTTTGATGATAATAACAATAAAAAATGAACTTCAACTCCAATCACTCATGATGATTAATTTGTATTTCATTTTAGATTATTCCTGTACAAAGAAAGACAGATGGAAAAACAAACCATTAGAAGTCCCTGAGACAGGTGCGCTGTGTTATTTAAATACATCACAGAAAATATTTCTACAGCTAATTCATGCTAACTCAGTTATCTGCTGTGAGAGGGTAAATTAGAAACTACAGACAATTCTGATACTTGTCAGCTCAGCACATCATCATGATTGCTAGTTGGTATCCCTTTACATGTTATCACTACATTTGCTTAAACAAAAGTCTAACATTTCACAGGAAAGATGGAAAGATGTATTGAACAAAACATGCTATAAGACCTATAGGCTGTCAGAGTAGGCCTACATGTACTCCCATGAGGCCAATACCTGAACAAAAACCCACTGCTTTCCTAGGTGACTCAAGTGATCTCTATTGTCACCTAAAGTCTCTTATGGATTTTATGGCTGACCCCATTATGAAGACACCCGTAGTCTTGTTCTGGAAAACTACATGGCATATGGCTGTCTTAGATTGACACGTGGCTTTAACTGACTTTAACCAGTAAATCAGAATGAATGAAAATTCACTATGGTTTTTCAATGGTACAGTAAGCTAAGTAGCCTTCTATAGTCTTTCCATAGTTTTAGTTAAACAATGGTAGAGCGCCTACTAGAGTAACTATAGTAATAATGTAGCAAAACTTGTTAAGAAGTTAAATAAATAAAATATACAATGGTTTTCCCACTGCCAAAGTTTCCACCCATTGCATACCATAGTTTTCATGCAGGGCCCATGTGAAGATGGTGTTATTTCCTTTGTAGGAAGTTGTACTCTAGATATATTTCTCCTGGTCCCACTAGAACAACAGAAAGAATCAGGAGTCTACACTGGTTACTAGTCAGAGAGCCTTCGTGTTGCAGACAACCTCCAAGAGTCACTTTTATCAAAACATACTTATGTGTGTTTTTGTGATAAGTAGTTCCCATGTCATGTGTGGGAATGAGGGATGAGACAAATATTAAAGTCGCACAGACGAGACAGAGAGGTATAGAGACGGCGGAGGGAGGGAGACAAAAGAGGAGGAGGGTGCAAGCGAGTCGAAGGAGAATGATTGATTGATGTGGGCAGTGAAGCGTCACTGATCTCCACGGGAGCACCCCCGCCGCGCTAGAGGATGTGGATTGGCATTAATGGTGTGAAAACAGGCAGACTGCAGCAATAATCTGGGAGGAGGGGGAGATAAGGATGGCATCATCAACTACAAACAAACAAGAGTAAATAAGCCCTCAAATATCTTGCATTAATGCTAAAGCGAGAGATTGGCTGCAGCACTACTGGGGAGAGCTACAGGGGTTACTAAAAGTGGATGCTGTGATGAGCTATGTACTGCATTCACAGACAAACCAAATTGGGAGCTGTGCTAAAAAATAGCAGTCAACAGGTGGTATGTGAGCCTGATCCCACACTGACCATTGTTTACCTGTTTGTGTTACCCTGCAGAGAGGCTTGCTAATCCATTACACTAGTAGGAAGTGTTTAGCTATGTTATCCTGCTGGGATCTTGTGACTCAGTAAGGGGCCTTTTACTCTAAAAGATGCCCTACAGGCATTAGCAGCAAGTAAATAGTAGATAGGGTTTAGAAAATCATGTATGAGAAACCTAAAAAAAGCTGTTTTCATGTCCAGTTCTCATTATGCTGTGCACTTACAATATTTTATTGATCTAACAATTACATTTTATATTGAATGGATATGGGAATATAATTATTAACCTATACACTTTCCTCATGAGGTGGCATCCGAACAAATCTGACATATTTTCAGTAGTTACAAGGATTTTTTAGGGGACATTTAAAAGCTCATTAATCCGTTTTCAGTGAGTCGAAAAACCATACCACCACGTGGGAAGCAGTGTGCTGTTGTTTTAATCCTAGTTGTTGTTGGAAACAACCCACACCTTTGTCGTCTGTAAAAAGACCACTCCAAAATTACATGGCAGCTACAATGCTCTGTCAAGTGCTTGATGTCTGCAGTTAGACTACTATTTTTTAAGACTTTGAGCCTCACACTTTTCTAAAAGCTACCACAGTACATGCATCGTTGAATCATTTCTCTTTTTGTTTCTCATACTGTTTCAGTAAATCTTGGACATTACCATTATCAGAAATATACTCAGCAGTCTATCATAATCCAAAGAAATATAAAAAAACAAGCTTTGTCATTACAAAATGTATTATTATAAAATGGTATTTCTTTATTTACTCAATTAAGGTTATTGGTTTAATGGGTAATCTGTATTAATAACACAATTTGTCAAAAATATGAGTAAAGCAGACTCACAAAAATATTGGAACTGAAAATGACTTTTCGACTGCCCAATTAAATTAGTTGTTTTATAGGGTTAAAATAATTAAATAAATACATACATCTCTATAACCTATAATCATGTTTTGAATGAATGAAAATAAAAGTTAAAGAACCTTTTTCAGCATTTAGTAGATGCTTTTATCCAAAGCGACTTAGAATTACATTGTTCTATAACAAGGAGCAGGTAGGGGTAAGGGACCTGGCTCAAGGATGCTTACGGGTAGGCCAACTCTGGGGCTTGAACCCACGACCTTACGGCTGGGAGTCCAACACCCAGACCACTAGACTATCCTGCCCCCTAACAAACTTGCCTCGTGTGAGGACCTTGACCATATAGCGTCCTTGTCTTGATAAAAGTCCTCTGAAGTTCAAAATGAAATAACCCATTTGGTCACTGTATTGAATCTGTATTGTTTATTGTATTTTTTTTAACACTACCAGGAAGCACTAGTTTTACTATGTTTTGGAACCCAATGGCAGAAAAATACTCTAGTGTCTGCATGTGTAAACAGTATGCAGTATACAGTTATTTCTGGCACTGTACATTTACTCCACGGGAGTACGTTTATGCAAAAGGACCGTGAACATTTTTCGCACATGATGGTATTTGAATATTGCATTTGTGCTTATTCACCCATACATGACCATACGTGTGCATAGAGTAAATACTGAGAATGTACTAGTGCCACTGCGTGTCAAGAAGTCACTTTTCAGCCATCATGAACTGCTTTCACAACCCCACTGTGGAGGAGGGGGCTCTCTTAACCAGTCACAAAACAACAAAGACGTTGCAGCAGGTCAGGGCGTTACAGAGGAAGCACTTAGACAGCATTATAGGTGTCAGTCACACTGAGAACATCCGTTGGGCCCTCATTTGCATGTGGCTGTTTTGGGCATGTGCGATAAGAGGGCATCAATGAGAAAATGTAAATAGAACAATCATTCAATCATTCAGTCATTCCAATGTGCCATGACGCCCGGCCAAGCTCGACTACCCAACGCTCATTCAGCATGTTCACCTTTTCAGTTCAACCCCCGCAATAACACCACACCAAGGTGACCAGGCCGGCACCCCACCATCGGTGGGTGGTGCATGTTGGGCTTTAGAAAAGAGGGAGGGAAAATTGTTTGTGGCGCATGTGTTTGTGCTTGCGCTTGTAGTTTGAGCGTGTGCGCACACCTTTGTCTATGTGTATGTGTGTGTATGCCTTGGAGAGGGAGAGGGGTTCGGTTAGGGGGTGCACTGTGGCTGCCTGTGCTCTGTTTGCTGTGTGAGGCAGGAGGGAGGCTGTAAGCGATACCCTTGTCTGTTTCCTACTTGCCCCACTCCAGGGCCGCTCCACCCAGGCCAGCCTGGGCGAGAGTGGGGGTCCCCTGGGAACTGGACTGAACAGGGAGGGGGGCCAGCATGGAGGCCAGGCTTTCAGCCACTTTGAAAAGGAGGGGAATCAAATACAAGCAAAACTCCTTCAATATACTGTATCCCTCACCTGAGTAGGGCAGCTAGCTGAAAGAAGATCCGCAGGGGCCACTGTACAATGGGCCCGGGGAGGACAAGAGAGGAGCGGAGAGGAGAGGAGAGGAGAGGAAACACGACAGGACATGGAAAAATAAAATATTTGAGGAAAGACAAAGAGATGAGATGAGAGCACAGGCGACTACATGAGAGGAGAGAGTAGCACAGGAAAGAAGAACCAAGAGGATAAGAGGGCACGGGTGGCTAAAGGCATCCACACATGCAATTAAAGTCACAGCTGACTTCAGGTGGAAATACAGAGGGACAAAGAGGAATAGACAGAGAGTGAGAGCGAGAGAGAGAGAGAGAGAGACAGAGAGACAGAGAGAGAGAGAGAGAGAGAGAGAGAGAGATCCATTTGACCAGATTTCCCACTACCCTTTGAAGTTCAGTAGGCTAGAAAGTATTATATTGTATCAATTTGGGTATAGATCATTGATTAGATCATGGATAGTCTCCATTGGCCAAGCATTTCATATGTTTGGTTTTGAATTGGACTGTACACTGACACCTGCTGGTGTGGACGCAGCCGTGTCAATGCTAACCCCATGGGTGAACATGACGACCTGCACTACCTGCACGCTAGCTAAAAATAGCTCTTTCTGTACAAAACATTTGAATCTGCACATTACATGAGCTGCCATGGTCGCATGGAGTTGGCTCTTCCGGGTGCTCTTCTCGGAGCACGTTAAAGTTACGTGTGTAGGTATGTTGGCAGATGCCTCACCGACATTTTAACCTACAGTAGACCTATAGGTGTCGCCAAAATGACCTAAATCGTGCAGTTTTAGGAAAATCATAAGCCGTATAGTCTAGGCTAATTCAAAAGGTCGTTCTTCATCAGCACCAATTGTGAGCCGGCCTTGGGAAGCAAAAACCCTTCAAATTCAGCGTGTCTAATGTGTTTACTCTGATGCTGTCCTGGTTTCTCAATACGGCGATGATGAGTGTGTATGTGCCATGCGCTAGGTACAAGTAAGTTTGGCAGCTTGCCAGAAGAGGTTAGGTGTGGGGAACATGACCATGTCAAGTAGGTGGGTGAGTGGTGGACATACACTAATGACTGCTGACCTACACACAGACACACACACACACACACACACACCCACACACTGACCTTCGCGCCCTCACACACACCTTTCTATGTTCCAAGGTGTGAAGAAAATGGAAAATCACCTCTGGCCAAATCAATTCTGGAGCGGTGGCTGCTTCTCATGTGTGTGGGGAAGGTCTCGCTTCAGGAGGATTGGGCTGGCTACAAGTTCTGCGTAACCTGAGCCTGTCGGAAGTCGGACCGCGTCAAAGAGGGTAAATAGACCTTCACTTGAGGTGTTTCCCATTGGGAAGCATAACTAGACGCACGCAGAGAGGAAGACAACCACACACACGCAAAACCTATCAAATGCGCCTGAACGAGATCATGCTAGACACACACAAGCACGTACAAGCTGGAGTGTCTATACGTTAACACACACAACACATACATTGCTCTCTGATATCCTACAGATAAACAAGATACAAAAGCGTACAAACATACTAGCAGATACAAACACACACTCAGAGACAGCCACACACACACACACACACACAAAGCCATGTAACTGATTCCGTTCGAGCATTGAGCACTGTGGATAATTGGTAGCACTATTGTGCGCTTCTTCAATGGGCTGGTTACCCAAGAAGCCTCATGTTCGTGTTCATGTACATTTGCTTTGAAGGTGACGGACACAAAGAGCCAAACCCAGCCCAGAACAAAGCCATCGGAGACCCCGCTTCACCCACAGAGGTCTTTCATGGAGAGAAACACAGATAAATGGTCATCTTCCTTTTTCCAAAAGTATTGACTGTGAGCATAAACAGTATGTGTGTGTGTGTGTGTGTGTGTGTGTGTGTGTGTGTGTGTGTTTGTGTGTGTGTCTGTGTGCACACACTAGCTTTAGAGGATGAACTCCTTGCCATTACAGAAACCACAGGATGTATTTTGTCAAAATAGTTCAACGGCGCTTCTTTTGAAGGCATAAATTTGAACCCTTCAGCCTCGGGACACTCTCAAGATGAGACAGAAACTTATCTGAACTTATCAAAAACTCTACTGTCGGTATTACAATTCCTTTGTGTGTATTTGAAAGGGCAGTGTTTGATTTATGTCACTAGTTTTTAAAATTTTCTTCTGTGTCTTTAAACTTTTCCTCTGTCAGGTCAATTTGATCAGTACCCTCTAGGCACTGCTAAGTAAAACAGTTAAGAGAGGCTCACTGGTTCTCAAACGGTGGGTCAGGTTCCCCTAAGGGGTCACAAGATGCTTTTTGGGGGGTAATGAAATTATTTGAAGATTATAAAATAATCTGTAATCTGTCATTTATTTCTACTTTTGTTGAATTTCCTTAAATAGCACTCACACAGAAATACGATGCATGCATTTTTTACTGCTATTCATGGTGATTATAGGCCTATTCTATGCTTTGATGCTGTTATGTCTTGCTATTTAAATACTTTTTTGTGGCAACCTGTGACAACTTTTGTTGTCACAGGTAACAAAAGTTTGAGAACCACTGGACTAATTGAACTAGTAAATCAGGCATTGCACAATAAATGTCCCTGTAAATGTGTGTAAATAAAGCTCCCAAAAGCCTGCACAATATTATGGTGTATGTACAGTATAAACATTAGGTGTTTGGTTTTATGGAGTTTTGTTTTTAAATAAAAGCCTATCAGCAAATCATATTTTCCTCATGAAAAAAGTCAAAACAACAAACACATCCCAAACTTATTACATGTGGTAATGATTTTACAGTGTTTTTAATAAATTGTAGACATAATTATCATCATTTTTATTTTATTTATATTATTATTATCAATATTAATACTAATAATTATAATATACTACTACTACTACTACTACTAATAATAATAATAATAATATTAATTATGGTGTGTGGTCTGAGACCAACAGTAAAGATCAGGGAAGCTCTGGGCAGCTCTGGGGAATTACCTTATCAGTTCAAATTAAAACATGTCACACAGGTTCCACTAGGTTTCTGTAATTCAAAAGAGATGACATATTGTCAGTGAGCCAAGGTTCAAAGCCATGACTACTGTATATGTTGTTCACAGCTGTTATTCTCTATGTGGGTAATTAATGTAATGTGGGTAATTTATAATTTCACCTGACTGCCCAGATAACAATCTTTTCAACAGATTGTTGACCAAAACGCTGATCCCCCAGCAGTCAAAAAGGGAATAATCTGTTTGTGTCTGTGTGGGTGTGCGTGACAATGGGGATTCAGACTTTTTTTCTCTTCAGGCCGAACACCAAAGTGACACTCATTACAATTTAATAGAAACACTTTACTCCTATGTGAGTTGGAGCACGCAATGCAACAGGTGCATATTGAGCCAGCACACTGTGTGTGTTGGTTTGTGCACTTGTGTGTTTGCTTGTGTGTGTGCAATGGTGCAGGGGTGGAATGGTTACGCTGGAAACAGGCCAACAGTGGCTAATTAGAGATTATGGCAGAGCTAATATAGGGGTAGAAGGAAAGAGGCTGTTGATGCACTCTGCGTTTGACTATATGTGTCTGTCTATGCCTGCTATTACACATCTGACTTTACCCATCCTGTCCGCTGTGCTTTTTGTTTCTCTGTGGAGACTTGGTGTCCTCACTTGTTGGGGGGGGGGGGGGGGGGGGGGGGGGGGGCGGGGGGGGGGGGGGGGGGGGGGGGGGGGGGGGGGGGGGGGGGGGG
>JAOEHI010003486.1:0-10728 GCA_025447815.1 Percopsis transmontana
CCCAGACCCCTAGACCAACTATAAACACGGCTAGCATAACATGACTTCGGTAAAATGTAGTCTCCCCATCATTTGTGATGTTGCATAGTACAATATCAGCTTTGCTAGTGAGAAATGTAGCACTTGTCAATACAATACATGAAGTAGTTCCATGCTTTCTATCAGGTTCCTGCAAACAGGAAGTTACGTAATGCTAAAATTCAGTTGTTTTTTGTCTAATGAAGACACAGACTAGTATAAAGTATTACTTAATAAAGGCCTGAGTAAAATACATCTGCATAAAAGGGATATATCCCTTTTATGCAGATGTATTAATAGAGGTGTAACGGTTTGTAAAAAAAAGAATTACAAAAAATCAATGTCTACAGGCTCATTATTGCAGTATCATCAGTTTTAGGTGTTCAAAGGAAAACTGATGATACAACAAGCTGCTAGATAACTAAAGAACAATAACAATTATGTACAGTTACAGTATATGAAGGCACTAGAAATAAAAACAGCACTCAACCATTTCGGCATGACGCAAACATTTTTATACATTTATACAAGTATACATTTATACATGGTTTCAATAACAAACCATGTTCAGCAACAGCTAAACCTAAAAAATGCTATTGAAGGCCCCAGCACGCAAGGACTTAATGAAAGGATAAACCCTAATAGGTGATGTGGGAGTGAAACAGTTGCTGCAAGTGTGTGCATGTGTGGGGGTTAGGGGTTAAAAAGGGAAAAAGTGCATACAATCGTTTCCGTTAAACTCGCCGTAATATCAGTAAGAGGTCAAAGAAAAGCATCTAAGAATAAAATCTTACTAGTGCAAAAAAAAGGAAAAGAAAAAAAAGGGAAAACCTTCCAGCATGTTCTCCGCAGGCAAACAAAGTGAAACCACATTGGGTTGGTATGCAGGGAATGTCCCGCGTACCACCAGTGCAGAAGGAAGACATGAGGTTTGTGCTGTGTGCATGTGGCGGTATACTTTATTATTAATATTGTTATTTGATGTGGGAGTAAATATTAATAATATTATTAATTTTTACTCCCACATTATATAATAATAATAATAATAATAATAATAATAATAATAATAATAATAGAGAGCTAGTTCATGAGATTTCTCTTTTGTAGTAAGCCTTTGCTTACTACAAAAGAGAAAAAACCCAAAATCAAACACTAAAAATTTCAGTTGTTATCTCTGCTCGCATTACGGAGACATGCTAGGCAACTTGGAGAGCGAAATGAACGCCCCCCCCCTCGTCCGTCCCCAGAGCACTTAAAGGAGGTTTGAGGGCTCATCGTTTGACATCAGCAATGCTTTCACATCATGAAAAAAAAATCATCTTGCCGTCCGAAAATAGGGTACAAGCGGCACTTCCCGAGAGCTGGCTGGTCATGTGCGCTGAACTGGACGGGAGTGCATGTTTGCCATTTCAGCGAGCGCGCACGCTCCCAATGGGTACCCGCCACGAGTCATTCCCCGCGCTAGCTAGCAGGCTGTGCAACGCATTTCACGCCTCGCCGGGCCTTCCTGCGTCGCTCAAACACAGCCCCCTTTGCTGATCCCTCTTCCCAGCATGCACTGGGGCTCGGAGCACGGCTTCACGTCCCACCGCGTGGATTAAACGCACTCTCCCCACCACGAGCAGCAGCACCTGCACTTTGCGAGAGAGGAGAGTCCAAATATTTGTTTTGCCGCTTTGTTATCGGCGAGTAAATGTGTCCTTTAGCATGTCTTCACAGCTCTGTTTGAAAATGCTTTTACCGCTTTCTGACAATAGTTAGGTTGTAAGAAACTTACTTAGGTTCAAAAGAGAAAAAAAAAAAAAAAAGAATGTATGCATGTATAAATATATATTATGTATAAATATATATATCATGTATAAAATGTGACAGAGGTACAAGTTCATTATAGCCCCCAGAACCCTGAAATGTTTACGCGTGGCTGTGGGGGGAGGGGTAGAGAACAGTGTCAGCCTATAGTAAGGAGAATCGCCAGGACTCCCAGCCACTCGGGTGCGGTTGGGGCAAAATACAATTTTTTAAATGCTGGTTTAAAACCACATTACGTACACAAATGGTGAAGAGTCCCTTTGAAACAGTGTTTTCCAAACTCATGACTGTATTTCCCATAAGCCCTACAAGCCGAATTGTGAACCAATTTAGCAGATTTAGCAGCAAATGCGAGCCGGCGGTAAGTATTTGTAATAATTATAAATTAATTTTTATCGGCAATGGTCTGTTTGGGAAAGCTCACAGTAGCCGCTTAACCGTACATCTTTCGTCTTGTGCCCTTTTCGTTCACTGCAACTTCAGATAATTCATTAGAATAGAAGAGATAACAAATTTATGACAAGATTACAGAGAGCGCCTTACTTCTCCAGCAGGACGGGAGGTCGGGTCATGAGGGTGATGCGTCTCCAGTACCAGATCATGATGATGAGGATGCTGGGCGTGAGGAAGGTCTTCATGGCAAACCACACCTTGGTAAACCCGCCGTTCTGATGGATTCCCTGGAAATTAATGGGATCAATATCCTCATCATCTCATACTCAACTTTATTTACCTATGTGGATTAATTTATTTAAATTGTGACCTCCATTTTTTATTTTATTTCACTTCAAATGTACTTATTTTCCTTCCTTTTTTTTTTTTTTTTTTTTTAAAAAAGGAAACAGCTGTTGAAGAGGCTTAGTTTAAGCAGCAAAATAATTATAATAATAATTCACTTCTTTCTACTGTTTGATCAGCTCTAAGAATTATAGGCACTTAGCAGTGTAGCTATAATTGACTGTTTAAAGAGTGATAACGTTCGATTATTGTAATTATTGACTGTTTTGAGGAGCGAATGATAAACTTTCGAGTAATGTTGTGCAAATGCATAGGTGAAGTAACCATGGTTACATGATGCTGTCTGGGAGAATGTTATCTGCTTGCAAAAACTTGTGGTTAACCAGTAAACCAGTTAATCAACTGTTGACAAATGTACTAATTGTAAGTCGTTTTGGATAAAAGCGTCTGCCAAATGCTGTAAATGTAAAATGTAAAACATACAACCAGGCGGATGTCCTTTATCTCTCCAATGCCCACGTTGACCTTCTTGCGCTCGTTGACGGGCAGGCGGATGTTGAGGAGGTAGTATTTGTGGGCCACGCTGCCCACCTCCATGAAGGGCAGAAGGTCGCACTCATAGTACCGCCCCTCGTTCTCGATGGTCTGGGAGGCACATGACAACACAGGGTAACCGGCTGCAGACGCAGCATCCCACCAACACCACCACTGACATTCAGTCGTTCAGTAGGGTTCTCCTGAAAGCGTCTTGTGTTCAGACTCTCATTTACCCCTGGGAGTGAGATGTAACATGCTAACTAAAAAGGTCGGTAAACATTTTTTTGGGATAACGTTGAGAATTTGCACCCACATAATATTCTCATGGCAAGAAAAAGGAAAAAAAGGCTTTGGCCACGGTGTGTGATCAGCTTCTCGGATTTATTCCAAGCTGAAAATGGACAACCACACCAGCATTGGTGGTATTAAACACGTAGTGTGTTTTTACTGGCCAGACGGGGGCAACTTTTGCTCAAAGGAGTTTGTCTCAAAAGAGGGATGTCATGGCAATTCTAGGAAAAACTAATTCTTCTCAGGTATGATGAATGTTTAGGCTATAATGAAATACCGCCCCTAAACGGGATGTTTTAGGTGATTCCAGACAGTAGTAGATGGCAGTAGCTCAGTCTGTAAGGACTTGGCTTGGAGACCAGAGGGTCACCAGCTTGGACCATAAGATGTGGACTGGTAGCTGGAGAGGTGCCAGTTCACCTCCTGGGCTCTGCCGAAGGTGGCCTTGAGCAAGCCCCTGTACCCCAAACCGCTCAGGGCACCACACTGAGTGGCAGCCCCCTCACTCTAACATCTCTCCTCGTGTGTGTAGTATATATGTACAACAATAAGAGTGAAAAAAATTAAGATTAATAAAAAGTATGCTTTCTTCTATTGTAATTATTGACTGTTTTGAGGAGCGAATGATAAACCTTTGAGTAATGTTGTGCAAATGCATAGGTATAGTAACCTTGTTACATGATGCTGTCCTTATTCTAGGAGAATGTTATCCGCTTGCAAAAACTGGCGGTTAACCAGTTCAACTGTCGACAAATGTACTGATTGTAAGTCGTAAACGTTAGGCGCTTAGCTACGCGCAAGCGAGGCAGGCGTGCATCTCCACCTTTACCTTCTCCGTGGTAAAGTTGCAGTTGAGCTTTCTCTGCTCTATGGAGTGGGCCATCTCCGTCCACTCGCCGAGCGTGTCATCCCTGTAGGCCACGCTCACGTCGATGGTGACCAGCGCGCCGTCCTCTGCACAGCAACAAGGGAGCAGTTCAGACGCCATTCAAATCCCGAAGCTTTCCCTTGGGGATTTAATTAAAGCGGTGCAGGATAACTTGGCCAACTGGCGACCCCTTCTGGTCAGGAGTAGATGGTAAACACGTCGCCGTGGTTACAGAAATCACTAGAGGTGTCAACTGCGGCAAGGCAGAGAGGTCGGTCACTTACTTCCGGATTCAAAACACATTTACATGATTTCTTATGGACTTATGGACTATGCGATAATAGATCCAAGGATCAACTGGAATGATAATTATGTGGGAATGTAATTCCAGCAGCAACTTCATAGGACGTAAAAAGAGACATAAACAAAGAAAACACATTTTAGGTCAAACACACTGAACCTTTGGTGGTTGTGTGGATAGCGCAAACTTCCCTTTGATGAAACGCAGATCCAATTAAGTGAATAAAGAAAGCCTTTGTGCAGGTTCAAAAGCATGTTGGCAACCACAAGGTCCTGTTCAGGCAGGTGCCAGTTTAATTACTCATTCGCAACTACAGCTCCTTACTGTGTAGATATTACGCCAACGGTGAGAAAAATGAAACCCTGGTGACTGACCGACAGACAAAAGGCCTTTTGAGGGTTAGGGCAGAAGAAAATACCATACTAAATTTGGATTTAAAAAAAATAAAAATCAATTTGACATCCTAATGACAGGGCATCAACAGAGCTTGAATACATTAAAGATTAGATTGGCAATTTTAAGTTTAGTTAGTTTGGATTAGTTTGGATATTTTAGAAAACCCAATAATCCTTGTGAACTGAACAAAGCGTAAATTAGGCAGACGAAAGCAACGGTACATCTCTGCGACTGGTGTTAAGCCATTTATTTTTTTTAGACAACTGTGGCGTTCTATGACATTAAAAGGTAAGAGTATATCTGCCATCAGCTAGAATGTATATTTTATATTAAAATAAAATAAAGCTGGTCCAGCATTTAAAATTCAATTAGATCCCAAACCTGTATGAGAATATCAGTCAACACTGCTGGTTGAACAGGTGCGGGTTCAGTCCTTGTGGTTTCTAAAGTGTTCCCCACATAGAACGTCACAGACTCTTATTGAGAGCCCCAAGCTTACCTTGAACTGACTGGGCTAGTAAAAAGAAAACAAACAGAAACACCCAAAGCCAAGCCGTTACAACTGCATCTTTACCTCACAATACAAAGAGCTCTCGTACCCTTCCAAAACAAGCTGGAATGAAAGTGAAAGAAACTCAGTGGCCTGTACTGGGAGACAAGGGGGGGGGTTGGAAATAAAGAGGAGAGGACCAGGAGAGAAGGATAGTGGCGGTCCAGTCTCCGCGCTCTCCCTCCCCCTGAATGTCAGATTACTTCATGCAAACATTCCACTCAAGTTTAGTGGCGATCGCCACGGAAACTAAGCCTCTTCAACAGCTGTGTTATTGCTGGCCTCCTGCCAGGGGGTGCTTGGCGGTAGGTGGAGTGAGGTAGGTGGGGGTGATAAATAAGCCCCAACCTTTCCCAGGGACAGACTGGACGAGGTGGGCACCTCACGTGGTCTGAAGAACAACCACGACGGCAGAAGTGAATCCACACGTGGGGTTTGTGCCATAGACCAATAGACAGGTATGTTGAGGCCATTTTGTAGCTGTTAAGAAGCACATTCTAAACAGTAATACCTTAAAGCCCCGACAACTTATTGCAAGCTCTTCTCACCTCCAACCAACAAGATTCCAATGACACACATGCTAGTGAAAAGAACTCAAACTTCAAACCAAGTAGTCTTTGTTTGCTGTATAAAAACCAGAAACTCAAATAAACCGGTCACAAAAATATGACTGAAGCAAGACTTCTGAAAGAACACCAATCCCAAAGGGGAATAAATGGTAGGACTAAATGTCTAAATATTATTACCCATGTCCGAGAACACTCTTACAGCTTCTCAGATAGATCAGCGCGATTCTACAGCCTCTGGTCAACGTCCCTGCCTTTGGTCCAGGATGAATCACTAACTAGTCAGTCTGGCAGCGAGGTAAACAAGCCGAAACCCCCCAGAGCATTTCCGCTAAGGCCAGGAATGTTGGAAAGTAAATGACACGGTTCACTGGCTGACGGCTTAGGCTGAGAACGAACTGAACATATCATTTATATCCCAGTCTTTTCTACTGACATACATTGTGTGTGTTCAATTTGCTGCCCAGTTGTTGGAGGATTGTGAGCAATTATTTCATCTGCAGACATCACACCGCATATATTGTTTTCTGGACTTCCCCAAAATACTGCAACTCAAGGCTACATGTGGAAACCTGTTTGTCTGTCCCAGTGCTTTGCAGAGAGAGTTGAGACTACATTCCCCGATTGCCTCAGTATGCGTTCATTAAACCCACTACATTCTCCTCTTTAATCCCTTTTTTTATGACCTCGGAGCAAGGTTTAAAACCACCGCAGACACCCCTCGTCTCCCTCCACCCTTTCATCTCCTGTTTTTACTACTGGGTGAGAGGCTAAAATGGCTCACAGGCCATTAAAATAATGGTTTTGTTGTGACGAAAGAAACATAATGACACTAGTAACCCTAACCCCAAGATGCACCGATGGCGTTTTTCTTGGCCGATTCCGATTAAAGATTCTTTTTAAAGCCTGACCTGCCGGTTCTGATTCTCTCGCCCCCTATGCCATACTCCCTAAAAATTAAGTTTTAAGTTGTAGTAGGTACTCTTGATTACATTCACGGCCTACATTTGCTTTTTACACATACACAGCTTTATTCTTCATTTTATTTTTTTCATACTTTTCTATTAGTTTTGTATTATAAATGTAGGTCGTCTTGGATGTCATAGTAAAGCCTTGAATTTATTTGACGGCTCTAGGTAGTTTAGATGCAGAGATATTTAGTTTTAAATTTACTTACCAAGTAATTCTTTACAGTCCCTTAGCTGCCAGTGCTTGCATTTTTTGCCTTTTTACAAGGCAGGGTTCGTTTAACAGGGCGGATTGATAAACATAAGTCACATATCTTAGTCTTTCCAGTGAGATGAACTATATTATTATAACAAATAGTTTTGCTGTCTGTGTTGGATTAAAAAAAAAAACATTGACACACAAAAAAACTTGTTCTTTACATGTGTTGCAAACTGCGAATTTAACGTTGAACACTGAAGAATTTCCACACCGCAAAACATGTTTCACGTCAGTGTAGGCTACCATGACAACTAGCTACAGTCCTAGCCTACTGAGCTAGATGAGAAGTCAGTTACTGGGCGCGTGAACCTGAAGTCAGTGCGGTGCATTCATGCCGCATCCGTGTAATTATGATCGGCACATAATCGGCTATATTTAGACTGATTTGACAATCGCCGGTCAGCACCGATCAAGGCGAAAATCGAAACCCTACAAATAAAAAATGTTCCTAAGTGTTTACGCTTTGAAACAACTGTCCAGAACGGCAATAAGGGGAGGGGTAGAAAACAGTGTGAGCCTATAGTGCTTTAGGGGGGGGGGGGGTAGAGGGGAATGCGAGCCACTCAGCAGCCAGGTGCGTGGGAAGGGCATGCGCTCTTCAAACCAAAACAACAACGCTGGTTCCAACCACAAGGGTAATTCCAGATACAAAACAGGGTCGCTATGGGGGGCAGGGTCGCTATGGAGAAGCGGCAGGAGGACATCCATCATTGTTATCAGCCTCTCACGGTGGTAGGAGAAATCCAATCTAGTGCGAAAAGAGAGAAAGCAACCACATTCCTGTGGGTTCCTCATGCACTCCCCCACTGTGGGACAAACTGAAAGCACAAACGACAAGCTTCTACGATCAGCATTAGAAGTATGCCAATACCTGTAATACGTCTGTTACACTCTTCCTACTAGGCTAGCTAAGTTGAGTTAGTCAGATCTTGCCTCCCCGAGTTGTATTAAATGTATCAAACTACAGGCGATTCAACAGAACTTTGAGATTAGCACATTAGCGCCTCTCACAATAGGATTAGTCGTACACCAGCAATATCCTATAGGCAAATCCAATATCCATAGCCCAAAAGCCCCCGTTTTCCAATATCAGACCGAGCATACTGAATCTGCACACTAAAAAACAGCTTTATGTACCTTTTTTGACCCATGGCATCCAAACAAAGTCTTCCACAGCTTGTACCCCTCTCAGGTTGCTATGAATCTTTTTGCTGCATCAATACAGTCACACACAAGCTCTGGCCAAAAATAATAACATATACAGTACTTATATTAGTCAATAATAGTAAATAAGTAAATATACTGTATTAAAAGGGATTTCAATCTTTTGAAACATCTCATTGTTGCCCAAACAGCATTTTGCCCCCCCCCCCCCATGTTTAGAACTACTGTTCTAAAAAAGTTGATAATAATGCATTCTAATTTCATGACAGTTTTCAGACGATCCTGTCAAATCTAGAAGATCATCTGGAATCTAGATGTTGGCTCTCAGCCCAAGATAAATAATGTCTCCATAATAATAATAATAATAATAATAATAATAATAATAATAATAATACCTGTATTCAATCCCCAGCTGGGATCAAAACCATGAGGGCAAAGTGCTGCTTCCCACAGGGTAAATGGACGCTAGTGTTCAAAATCTGCATCTCGAACGCTGCACCCTTGAGTAGAACCATTTCAGATAACGTACTCACCAATCTGGTTGTACAGCTTGAAGGCAATGTCAAACTGCAAGATGACCAACATGAACTGGAACCAGGGGCTCATTTCCTTGTTGGGCAGAGGAATGTGCACGGCGAACACGATGTTGTTGGCTTCGATCTTCTTGGCCGTGGCCTCCTCGAAGTTCCGGATCTTGTCGCACTGGTTGGGGCCCCATGGCATGAACCACTTGCTGTCTTGGTGGTGCTTCACCGTGTCCACGCATTTCGTAGCCAGGTAGTGGACGGCCGTGGTCGGGCTGGGAGCTAGATGGAGGGGGAATTAAAGATGGAGGTTTTAGGCCGGGCGCTGCCATGTTAAGTCTTCTCCATCTTACAGCGGTACAATATGGAACATTCCAGTTTACATACGGCAAGCAACAAGTAGTCACTTCCAAACCAGACAGCATAGGGGACAGTCGGAGAGCTTGCTCTCAATATAGTGTATTTAGGGAGATTAAACGCCAAATTTTTAGCCCGTCAACTGTTGTTCGACATAAAGGCGTCGCTACCCGTGTGCAGACTTTTGCCACAAACGTCACATCTAGACACCAGGTTATAAAAACCTGGTGTCTAGATGACACCAGGTTGAAAGGCTTTAAATGTCTGAATCATTATTGAATTGCCTTGATCAGCGACAAGTGAGAGAAAAACAAAGCTTTAACGTAAGTGTAGAAGCACTCCCAGTACCCCAGATTCCAGATACAAAAATCGAGGAGCGTACTTTTAATGTCCCAATCTTACAATCAGGAAATTAGCTAATGGTGCAAAAATAATTGCACCATTTTGTAGCGGCCTATAATTCCTTCTTACTCTTCATAAATATAACGCGTCTTAACATCACAATTTATGGTCTTCGCAATCTAAAAATGATGAAATGCCTAGTGTTATGCCCCAGTGACGCAGGAACAGCCCTTTGTACTCCACACAGGGTGGGGTGTCACAGCGGTTTAAACTTCAGTCAGCGGAGGCGACCGGTGCTGGAGATTGGCTCCATCACTATCACGCAAAAAGAAAAGACGCCTCCCTCTCCTGTAGAGAAGGCCAGAGGCCAACGACACCGTCGCTCTGAATGCATCTGGGTACCCAGAAGTCAGCGGGGCAAATTTTACAGTCACAGGATTTGACGGGTGAGTGCAGGGCATCTCTAGAGGAGTTGACCATTAATGTACAGCTTGGCATGGAGCGACAGAGAGGGCGAGGCGAGCAAGAACAAATAATAAGGCCGCTGCAAAAACTTTAGCTACTTGGGACATTAAAAAGGTACGCTGCTCGATTTTTATTTGGAATTACCCTTGTGGTTTAAACCGGTGTTACAAAGACATTTACATTTCAAACTACATACAGAGATCACAGGATTGCACCCTTCTCAACCCTCCCCCCACATGGGCCCACCGTTGTTACAGGACTCCTCCAGTCCCTCTCAGCTCGTTGACCTCACGCAGAGTACCTGGGTTTGTCGGGAAACAAGTGTAGAAATGCCCCCCCACCCCACCTCCCAATTCTACTCAATTACCCTCGGCTCCCCGGTCACCGGGCAAACACAAAGGAATCTGGGTTCATTAAAACCATCTCTGCCAGGGACGAACCAAACAAGCTAATTTAGTACCAGCTAAGAGTCAGAGAGAGCTTCTGTGCCCGTGTGTGTGTGTGTGTGTGTGTGTGTGTGTGTGTGTGTGTGTGTGTGTGTGTGTGTGTGTGTGTGGGGGGGGGTGGGGGGGGGG
>JAOEHI010003488.1:0-10725 GCA_025447815.1 Percopsis transmontana
TACTGTAGCATTTACCTAATTGTATGTACTGTTATGTATATTTTACAGTTTCACAGTTGTGGATTTCTTCAGTAAAGACCAAGAAAAGTTACGCCTTGTGATTTATTGGAGGATTTCATATTGTTAGCTAACTGTCTAGCTCTGCATAGGAAACGCATTGCAAGGGCAGTATACTAATGTTCATAACCCTTTGTTATGTCTCTGGGTTTTTGTGTCTTATTTCCCCAGGACATGCACGGCATTGGTGAAGAAGTGTTCCTATCCCTGCCATGCGTGCTGAACAGTGGGGGGGTGGGGAGCGTTGTCAACATGACTCTGACCGAAGACGAGGTAGCTCAGCTGAGGAAGAGTGCCGACACACTCTGGGGCATCCAGAAAGACCTTAAGGACCTCTGAGGTGGTCCTGCAACCCAAACCACATCTCCTGGACGATGGGACACCACAACCACACACATACAGTAGATACGCACACATAAAGTACATATAGCGCTGTCTACCAGTGTACTGGTACGGTCATATATATATATATATATATATATGTGTGTGTGTGTGTGTGTGTATGAATTAAAATGTCCAACTCAAGTTGTTGTCTAAATCAAATGTCTTTCATTCTAAATTAATATCCACTGTGATTGTCACTCCATCTTGTTAGAAACTGACCAATAAAATAAAATAAACAAAATAAAAAAGTGAACCTTAGTGGTGTGTGCACTGAAAGCTTTGTGTTCTAAATCGGGTAGGTCTACTGCACTGCCTTCTTGTGGTTGGATTTAATTTAAAAACATTAGAACATCAGAACATTATTCACCTTAATTTAGCTGCTAAAATAAACCTGAGATCACGGCAATGTTCTTTGTAATGGTTTAATTAATCTCAAATAGTCTGCAATCTCAGTTTTTAAAACCTTGGGTGTAGGCTACTGTAAGAACTAGATGTGGCATGTAAAAATGGATGCCATTCATTTAATCGGAAAATGCTGACAGCACATGCAGCAATGACCTGGTGGACTTAATTGTACCAATTTCCAATTTTGGGGCCATGTTTTACCAAACATGCGCATTAATATCTTCTATTATTTGGGCGCTTTCAAATCAAAAATCACTGGTCGTTCCCTGTAATGGCATCACAAAAATATCAAACTCATGGGCTCTGTGACTTTAAAAAATCGAATTAATAAAATGTGACATAAAATGTCAAAGTATCAGTGGTGGAGGACAGAAACTTATATTTCTCAAGTGTTTCTGTTTAGGGAGACTTTTTACTTTCACTCCCCTATATTTCAAACTAAAATATCCTACTTTTGTGTACAGGAGGTGAGTAGCCACAGAGGGCGATCTGGATATATTTCTGTGGATTCCTATATGTTGGTTTCTTATGGTCATTTTAAAGAGGCAATCGGAGATTATTTTGCGGCCTTTAGAGAAACAACATTGTTTTGGTTTCAAACACAAGGACACGAAGCAACCCCTCCTGCAACTGAAAACACGAGAACACAATGAACCCTAACTCACCTGAAAACTCAGTACATGACTGTGGCGCCGCAGAGTATACATGTACTCTCTTATCCTCTCTGAAAGTCCCCCAACTCCACCTGTGGTTACTTTTGTCTTTTGGGGGGCACTATATACACAGTGGGACAAAATGTCGGATTGTCCCTTTAATGCTGCTGTAGGTAGGATTTAGGTAGGTTGCAACGAGAGCTAACTAAAAACAGATCCTCTGCCCATGTCTGCCTTTGCAAATGCGATGGGCTGCGTTCGAAATGTGGTAAAATTCTGCCTCAGGAGGTGTCTGACTGGACAGTGAGGCATAAAGTGCCATTCGAAACTGATCAAACTCCTATTTCCATTGTGCTAAGATACCTTCAATTTGCACCCTTGACGGTCGATTTTGAAGGCAGCATTGATGCTGCCTAGATGCTGCCCATTACCCATAACTGCACGGCAGCTCCCTCAAACAACAACGGACGAGTGTGCTAGAACTGGCATAATAGACAGCTAAGTTAACTAATGCCCTACTAAAACAACAAATAAATAGTTTTCTACAGTTATAAGCATACAAAAAATATTTCTTTTCAGCGAATCTCTTAATTACACCAATATTGTGCTTGTAAAATCGATAGAGTATTTATAAAAGATCGTTAAGTTGTAGTCTTAAATGGCATACAGGCATACAATATTTTGTATGCATACAAAAACATTTATTTTCAGCGAATCTGCTAATTACACCGTATTTGTGCCTGTGAAACTGTTTGTGCATGTAGAAAACATAGTTGTAAAGATCGAGTCGAAAGCACTCGTCTTTTGCATAGACATAGCCGACACGCCCACATGCGGTTAAGCCAAATTCGTAGCCTACACAAAAGTTTTTTGATGGTTTTCATGCTTAGATTTTTCAAAAGTTACAGAGAAACAGACATTGTACTATATTATACCCCGTGACTATGACCAACTAAATTTGTTTGATATAAGAGCAAAGACTACACTGACTGAAATCGCCTGCCGGGAGAGAAGTTACACGGCCTGCTGACGTCACAATGTATCGTAAATACTATCCTTTTAGGTTGTTCCAAATCAACGGTCTTAGAAGATGCCTTCATTCGAAAGTTATGAAGTCTGAGACAACTGTCTATCACGGCAGCGAGGCAACAAGGCAAGTATGAGGGGTGAAAGTTATATAAATTATTTGATTAAAATGGGGTTGATAAATTGTCATGTGAATTAAAAATTAAGTTCATAAAAGTGCATTTGTTATAAATATTGTTATTGTAATTTTCACTTTATTTGATAAAATCAAAGGTCACTTTATTAAATTGCTGTTGATTTGATTAATTATGAGCTTGAATTTTTCATTCAATGCCATTTTGAAAGGCAGCATTTATAATTTCAGTCAAAGCTGTTTGGCTGAAGGGTCAAAGTTACAAAAATTCCTTGATAAATATAGGCCTACAGGTGATAAAATTGCGTGTGAATTGAAAAGGAAGGTGATGAATCGTCGAGCGATTTGATAATCTCGATCTGTTTTTAACGTTTACTCATTTATCAAATCACTTGTTTTTTATAACTTCCTGTAACGTTTGTGGGTGCGGGTGGCGAGAGCAAACGCTAGCCAGAGCCAAACACACGCAGACTGGGGAGTGCTAGACGCATACAGCGTGGTTTTATTATAAAAACAACCAAAGTACAGGGCTACAAAGCCAAACAATGACCAACAGCCTCTAATGCTGTTGGTGAAACTTAAAGTACCACTAATCAAAGTAAAGACATGCACCTGTGTGAGCAAACCCAGCACAGGTGCGCTGCAGGGAAGGGAGACACTGCGCTCATGGGCCTGTGCGCGCCGATCGTTACACTTCCACTCAATCCATCACTCCTCTTTCCATTCGTATTGTCTACCATTTGCAAGGCTGGCTGCGGCCACAAGCAGGTACACATTGGCACCATGGCGAATGCAGAATTCCGTAAATTTATAAAAGAGAAACTTGCTTCATGTCTAAATGTAGTTATAAATACCATGACAGCCCATGAAGTGATACAGTTCCACGTCGACTGGCTTCAGGTATTAATTCATAAGCCTATTTATCAAGGAATTTTTGTAACTTTGACCCAGTAGCGGTTTTTTGCACGGGCGAACCGGGCATTTTTTCATGACACATTTTCATGACACATCTATCATTTCACTTTGTGGGGAATTGGCAAATTGGCGGGGGGACAGTTCACGACTGGGTCACCCAAATGGAGCGGTAGGGGAACGGGGGATCCACTGTAAAGAGCATAACTCTAATGAAATTAGTGGGCTAAAGTCAGCCACACCTCGACTTTCTTCCAAATAACGCACATTTAATTCATAATATTATACAGGCCTATAGTTCCTGCACAATTTTGTATTTCTGAATTGTGTGAAATGGCTACTAAAAATAGGTAATACAGAACTATTATGTGTTCACCTGTCACCAAGGTGAATTGGTTTAGTCTTGACTTCTGGTCGTAAGTGACAGTGTTGGGGGGGATGGGAAATCTGTTGATTGTCGAGTGCCAAATTAACACAGAGATGGACAGGGAAAGGTCAAAGCCATCAGGTGCCAAATTTAGAAAAAAAATACAAAAAGAAGAGAAGAAACGAGCAAAAGATAAAGGTATGCAACTATGTTCTCTCTGTATGATTACGGTATCCATGTCATGAATGAAGGGCTAATTAATGTTAATTGGTGGGTATAACTAGTTTGTTAGCCTTTTTGCTATGATGCTTGCTATACTGTCATATTTTGTGCAGAATTATGTTCATTGTCTTTTGGCAATGTTGGAGGTGGAGATTGTGCACCTTAAAAAGTGTGTTTCCTGTTGTAATTGCAAAAGTTAAATAACTGGATTCTCTTAAGTGTGTTGTGTTAAATCTTAAATGTTCTAATGAAGAATTTGTGCAATTGAGAAATATAATTTTCTCTTTCAATTATGTTGTTACAATAAAATATAACTTTGTGCAGAATTTTTTTTTTGGGGGGGGGGTGGCGCTCGAAGGGGGTCTCGTCTGGGCCGTAATTCAATGTAGAACCTCCACTGCTTTGACCCTTCAGCCAAACAGCTTTGACGAAAATGATAAATGCTGCCTTACAAAAATGGCATTGAATGAAAAAGTCAAGCTCATAATTAATCAAATCAACAGCAATTTAATAAAGTGACCTTTCACTTTGATCAAATAAAGTGGAAATTACAATCAAAACAAATGCACTTTTATCAACTTAATTTTTAATTCACATGACAATTTATCAACCCCATTTTAATCAAATAATTTGTATAACTTGCACCCCTCATAGGCTGCCTTCCGTTTCGACCAAACCCATTGACTAACCTGTTGTAGCTGTGTGCGCGCATTCTGTGATTGGCAGGTAAGGTAGATTCGCTGGACAAATCAGGGAAAATATTTTTATTCAGTTCACAGAAAAACAAAACTTTTTTCTTATTCTGGAAAGGTAACAAGGTGCACGAAAGTAGACGCTCTATTAAAGATAACCTGCACTTTTCTACCACAGTAAGCTCTTCAGTACGAAAACTATGCAGAGACAGAACTTGAGCGTGGACATTCTGATATACAATTGACACAATTATGAGTTACACTTCACACATGCATACACGCACACACATATCTTCGCTTAACCTGCTTCTAATGAATGGCAGTTGAATGACAGTGTGCTTACTGTTTTTTAAATTCTGTCAGCACCCTCTGACAAACATAATCATACAAAATAATAGTAGACTACTTTATATTTTTGATAGTATAAGTATTTCTAAAATCAGGTAGCCTATCTGTACTTTCACTCAAGTAGCCTACAGGATTTGTGTCCACCACTGCAGAACGTAAAGAATAGTTTTTGTCCATTCGCTACGGGCCATCAATGCCCACCACAGCATTTCTCGAACCTGTGGGCTTTACTTAGCAAGCTCCGCTTCTATGATTTTATCCGCTTACATGTCGGAACTTTCAACTGAAAAGTAGTCGTTTGTCAGCCACGCAGCGCTAATAACACAGGCACTTAATTGCTTTTGTTAACAGAGCTTGTTAAATCGAGATGGTTTTAACCACACTATGAGCGAGGGGTAGGCTACAGAAGTGTTTGAGCCTAGGAGCTCTTAAAGGGGACGGATAGAGAACCAAAAATCGATCAGTGTTTCCCTTAATTACTCTAGCCTGCAATGGGTTAAGATTTGTATTCAGTTTTATTTACAGAAAAAACATAAAATCAAGCATAATGATATTTGTAAAGCCTACTTGATATCTTGAAAAAGTGGCTTGATAAGGAAAGAGCCACTGAAGGAAAGAACTAGGCTACTTAAACATTCTAATGCATATTACAATACATTGGACTAGCGTCCTTACTGCTGGAAAGGAGACCGCTTCAGGTCGGCACCTTTAAGTTCTCACGGGAGGAGAAAAATAGGCAATAACATTTTTGTTCTGGATCTCGTCGGGTCCCGTTTAGATAAGTATGGAATGTAACGCTTTCCAAAACGAAGTCCAAATGGGTTGTAGTTGAATTTACTCCGTCGGTCATTACATAATAGCTGCCGTTGTTGTTCGTTTTCTCTCAGAAATAAACACAGGTTGGCATCATCCGGTAAGTGGACGGTTGCATCTTTTCTCTTTATCTCGTAGATACCCGGGGAGTTGTCCCGTCCTTGCTCTGAGGATAAAGTTAGTAATTCCTGTATGTTTCCGTTTGCATAGAAGTTGTTAATTAAAATATAGAGCACATAATTGAAGACTCATTTAAAAAAAATCCAAACTACTAGGTCTACTTCATTTCAGTTAATGTAGGCTAGGTACTTATCCTATAACATGCCTCAGTTTGAAAGTAACTAATCATACATTTCACCAAATAGATTTTAACCAAAACTTTAAATTTTGGACCATACCCCAATGTTTTACATAACACATTTTTATGGAATGGCTTTATATATAGTAGTTATATATAGCCTACCTGCAATGTGTGTCCACTGGGAGGTTTTATGCCCGTGCACTGACCATCCAAATGTTCCATCTTGACAAATTATTGCACAGATCAGCACAATTGCCAAAATTGTCATTATTTTGACAACAAAAATGGTCTTTGTGTCCTACAAATCCTGTAACGTATGCGTAAAGTATTTGTAGTCATCTACTCGCCAAGCAGGGTTCTAAAAAGTAGGCCTAATGTGTTTACGTCAGCTTTATATATCCACAGTGGTGTTGACCTATTGGGTCTCGTGACGCATGGCGGACAGAAGAACAGCCAATCAGAACCTTGAGCATCTCTGGCAACAAATTGCAGAGCTGTCCAAGACATGGGGTCCTAAAATACATTATTCATCAATTCTCTTCTCGGAAATGTTGACAATTCGCACACACTTTGTGGTTGAAAACAACCACCCATTTTTGTCCATAGAGCATTGACTATCTTATGTTAAATGGTAACATTGGCTTAATAGGTGACATTGGGTACATGTCCCGCTGTGTAATGGCTGGTATTGCTGGTGCGTAATTAGCAGTCCAGCTTGTACTGTTATTTGGAGTAACATCACAGCCACAATCAGGGTCATATCATTGGTCAGTGGAAATTGGTTATCGTTTTTTGTATATCCATAAAATTTGTTGTTTTTTTCCCTGTCATTGCCTTTCCATAACAATAGATACACCTTTTCATAACAATAGATCATCGTAGCATCGTAGTTTAATAAACAAAGGGATTTTGTTGACACGGCCTACTGACATCTGTAGTGAACACAAAGGGCGATTATTGCGACATAGGGTCTCAGAAAGCCATTGCAACAAATAGTTGAAATTAAACACTGGATATCCAGAACGGTCCTGGCTATATTTACTGATGATTGTTATAATGTTCAGTTTATGTTGAAACCCTTTAGGATAGATGGCGATTCAACTGTATGATCATTTTGGAGGATGTAGTTTGTGGTGCTATTAAACTGTATTGAATTAAACACAAAGGTGTTTCTGTTATTTAGCCTAACCTCATTGATTGAAATGAGGTGGCCAAAATAATATCAACATAACATAACAACATAGGGTTTCAACATAAACTGAACATTATAACAATCATCAATAGATATAGCCAGGACCGATCTGGATATCCAGTGTTTAATTTACACTATTTGTTGCAATTATAACAATCATGAAGGGAGATGTATTGCAGGACTGTTGTATTAGACTGCATTAATTTCGCTAGGTGTAATGAAGTGGCTGGTGAGTGTATTTCAGATTGGTAGTACTGGGTCAGGTCTACCCTCATCACCAATCAAATATTCATAGAATTTGTTAAAGTTGATAACACAATGTTGAGAGTTGATTAAAAGGGCTCAGGAACCCCAAACAGGACATGAGGGTTAATGAATTAATGCCCATGTGCTTGCAGATGTCTGTGCCAAATTTTTCACCTTGACGCGTGGACTTCAGTCAGAAGCAGCCAGGGAAGGTAAAGGGGAGAGGTTCACTGTCAGACAGCAGGAGGGGTGGGCACTCTCTTTCTGACAGATGGGGGGGAGGGATCCATTTATCTAGTCTGGTTGAGTGAACTCCAGGGGGAAACACATGGGGCAACCTGTGTAAACTATTCTTCAACTATCTCTAAAACACTTCTACACTACACTTAGCCTACGAAGACCGCAATAGAGACCACCATCGAGTCTAGTTCCAGACCTTAACACATTTTAAGATGCCATTGTCCCGTACCCTGTCTATGACGTCGCTGAGCAGTGTCCTGCCTCAGTTAGAGGACGAGGACCTCCCAGTGGAAGACCTGCTACTTTTTGAGGTGGCCTGGGAAGTCACCAACAAAGGTCAGGACTTGGAGAAATTTGTATTGCTTCGTATCCTTCTGCTTCAGGATGAAAACAGAACAAGTAATACCGGCCTTACACCAAACGACTTCCAAGCGATTTACTCTCGCAGACACATTTCTAATGTCGTAAAAAAATCATGATAGTTAGAGTTGTGGCGCACTCCCGTCTTCTTGATCGTTTTGTGTTAGGTGGCCACTAGAGAGTCAATATCTTTCTCGTCTTGATGTTCCGATAAAATTAACCGTGTTTAATATTTAAAATTATTTTCCTGCTTTTTTATACTACCTGACATGACTTATGATAAAATGAGGAAGTGATTTTCCAAGACAATAACAATTCCTAATATCTGACTTTATATTAAAATATTTACATATTTGCACAACAGGCACCAACAGGACAGACTCAGTGTTTATATTTTTTGCACAAAAAAATCCTTTCTCACCATTATAAAAATACAAACTGGTTCAAATTCTGCCTATTCTAAATATCTTGGGTGCACCACACCCTGTAAATCTGACTGAATTCAAGTTACCAAGCAAAAAGTCTGACATAACATCAGTTAGTGGTACAATCTAGAACAGGTTTTATAAAACCAAACAATTAAATGTATAATCACAATGTCCTAGGATCTAGGTTAACTCGCCATCAACTTGTTCCAGCACCAGGAAAAAAACACATGGAGAATTTACTCACCGATGTTTGATGGATTTTTAATGGATTTTTTCAAAAGAAGAGAGAAGAAATATTTTATAAATTATACTTTGGCTTCCATTGTATCTCAACTTTCATCTATGTCAAAGCCTCAAAGACTGTTAGAAGCCAATGGAGGTGGAAAAAAACACCTTGAGTTTCCGGTTAATTAAATACAATGACCAAACAGCATATTTCATCGCAAATGTATCAAGATTGTAGATTTAATAAAGTTGATAATTTGGCATCTAACTCCTTTTCAAAGGCAGGGATTAAACCTAGTTTATGTCTGTTTAAGGCTTGTACAGTATATTCTGGACACGCTTGTATGTTAATTTGCTGACATTGCCTCATAACAACAGTATTTGCTTCCTATACACAACCCGTCTTGAAATATAAAATATACAATGTATGTGAAGTATGAATGTAAAGACTTCTCATATTGTAAAAATGGGTACTTTGAACTTTAAATTTGTGAATATTTACCCCTATCATAGCAAACACTGAAATCCAGTAAGTTAAATATTAAGCTGTAGATAAGGCAGGAATGGCTGGACAATGTTTTTGACGGATTTGGATTTCTAAGAACACAAAATTGTATGAAGAATGCCTTTCAAAAGACATAAATTGCAGCTCAGAATTGCATGTGTCTGTCCTGTGCTTTCACTTGTTGCCCTGTTGTTGCTAAACGGTTCAGAGGTTATCAAATATTCTGGCTGTTTTCTGTGGCCTATAATACAGTATGTCTCTGATGCATACCTATGACTTGATATGACATCACATTCTTTGTGAATGTGATTTTTTGTGTGTGTGCTTTTAGTGCCAACATAAAAAACATGTGTTTATATGTTTGCATGTCTGTCATTACTCTTGGAATGTTGTCTGGAATAGGGCTGGGTGATATAATACCGTACGTGATATATAGAATAATATTTTTAACAACCATTCATTTAAAATATTATGATATAGTAATAGGGAGAAAAAGGTGTTCTACCTTACCCCTCTGTTGGATGCAATGATAAACGTTTCAATTTGTAACACAAGCAAGGCTTGACCAGCACACGCGACTCTTTGAGCATATACCGCTCTAGTTTTATTCTTGCAAATACACACAGTCTATGCCAGAACTATCATTTACCTGCCACTCTGTCCCACCCATGCAACATCTGGACAGGAAATGTCCATCAACTAACTGGCCAAACAAACCTAATGTGTACAAACATTACATTACCCCCGTCTTGGAATGAGACTTGCTGTCTCAAAACTAAAATGTGAAAATAATAGTTCATATGCTTCTGGTCAAATTAAGTATATTAAAGGGGACATATTATACATATTTACACTGTTCATAATTATATTTTTGGGGTCTACTAGAATAGAATAGAATACTTCAATGTTCAAAAAACAATTTTTTCTTTTCTTTTCTCATACTGTACATGCCTTTTCACCCCCTCTTGCACCTGTGTCTTTAAGACCCCCACTCCATTTGAGCCCAGAGTGCTCTGATTGGTCAAATGCTAGAGCGGTTTTGGCCTTGTCTTGCACTCTATTGACAGTATCTTTTGCACAGGACGGCATGGCAGAATTAAGACGCAATAATCCCCGTTTTTAGGATGTAAGGGGCTACTGTGCGAGGGCGGTGAGTGCAAGTGCAGAGAAAAAACAGAAGCTGGCGTAGTTCCAAAAGACGCACGTAGCGAGTGTT
>JAOEHI010003490.1:0-10724 GCA_025447815.1 Percopsis transmontana
AATAGAGCTTCACTATGAGCTCTAAAACCTACTCGCGCAAGATTTACCGTAACTGCACATATAGACGCGCAGCACAAGCTCAACGCAAGCTGGCGTGACCGTCGATTTACGAACGCCGGCTCACATGACCGCAGTGAACAACTGCCAATAATAGCCTAGTCGAATAATAATTGGTTGTCCCCTTGATTAAATACATGTATGTTGTGAACATCAGCAATATCTCCTAGGCCCATCTTATATTCACTGTAGAAATTCAGAATGTAATACAATTTTGTTGACACCGACCGATACACACGCCAATATGTGAATTAGCAGAGTAGTAGCATAGCCTATCCGCATTTTGTTTTCCACTTCAAGCACTGCTCGCAGCGTTAAATTATAATCACTCTACAATTATCAAATGTGTCCAGACCTGCTCTGTGTAAGTTGATGTAAGGATTTAGAGCAATATCCAGTAGTCTGTAGCGGGTTATATCTTGTTTGTACTTCCTTAGCACTCGTTCAACTCCAACCAAGATCTCCCCTGTAGCCACTGCCAGTCTCTCTTTGACAAACACTTTGACCTCTTCTACTCCACACGGCTTCTGGGATTGGTCCAGAACAACTAAGATCTCATTTCCAGCTGCCACAAGCTGCTCGTCCACTGAGCATCTCAAAGCATTTAATTCACACATTTCCACTACGTTGCTCAAAGAAACTACCGTTGTGCAGATACAACCAGTATGGATGTGATGTAAGAAGCGTCGCGCTTTCCGAACGACATGACGTCATCGGTGCGACGGCGATCTCTTAAAGGAAGAGCATCCCTAAACGGTTTGTCTGAGGTACATGGAGAAGAAAACAGAGCATAAGCAACCCCAGCTTCACTTGGTCAGCTCTAGGCTCAGCAACGTTATGTGGCAATACAATTTCAGTACTTGAGCCCTGTTATTTTTTTATATATATACACACGCACACACACACACACTAAGAAAAGTCCACAACCTGACTTGAATGAACCTAACAAATCAGTCGGGGCGAAAGCCGTTCCATAACCATACTTTTAACTATAAATGAGCTAACCATGATACATGAAATGGCATTTGTAAAAATAATAGTAATGTATTGTATATAGTAGGTATATACTGTATACTGGCATGACTTCCTTAAAGGGCAGGCACTTGGCAGGTGATTGGATGAACCATCTGTCTATCGCCGCCATTGCTTTCGAACGAACCCAAACAGTCGCTTCTTGCTGTCGTCACACCTTGTAGCCTACTGGCAGCTATGGGTTACCAATAGCTGCCAGTAGGCAATCCTTAGGATTCTCCTTCACATCTTTCCCTGACCTCATGACATTTTCCATCGAGGTCAAAGGAAAGACACAGCCTACTGTAAGATGTAATTATTTTGACTTTGTGACCACAGCCTATGTACATTTCTTTGCCTGCGCATTCTCGACTCCATGGTTACCAACAACTAAAAGCCGTGTACTTATGTAGTCGTACGAGTTTAACTCGTTTCTACCTGGCGATCTTGGCCAATCACTACCGCAGGTTTCCCTCCTGCTTGGAACTCTTGCTTGTTGGTGACGGAAGTGCGTCATACTATCGGGTAGTGTTTTGCTACACTACAGATCTCCGGTTGGCGGGCCAGTCCTACATTCCGTCGTCAACGCTTTTGAAAGAACGGATCGCGCTGATAGTTTGCATGTTTGCAACTGCCTCCTTCGGGTTGACTCAAATACTACCTGATCAGAGCCGGGCTGGTTCATCGGCGATCGAGTTAGCCGCATAACGCCCCCCCCTTACTGACTGATGTTTTGCCTAGTCTCCTCTTTTTCCTAATCTGGTGTTTCGCCTGCATTTCCTGAACATTGGACCAGCGACGTTTGAAGATCGCTACAGGCCCGTTTTGCCTATACGGCCACTGGGCCACTACATCACGGCCATACTGTCAACTGGACATTTTACATTGAATGAATGTAGCCTAAGGGGTTGACTCATTCCCTTCCGATTTGGTTGATTTAAGTTGTTTCTTTCTTTCCTTTTTGTTTTGTTTTCACTTTAGTTAAAAGTTGCATTTAGGCCTACGTTTAGTATTCTGAATTTGTATTTAGTTTTGTACTGTTTTTCTGGAACCACTGTTGGTTTTGGTAGTTAATATTGTGTGTTTTTGCTATCCTGATTTCATACATTGATCTTCTGAGTGAATCCTGATAATTGTGTCCCGTTTTGTCCCCGTTTTAGTTAGCCGAAGTTGGTGCTGGTGTCCGGGTGGTGGTATTCCCTTCCTGTGTGCAGCGTGTATAGCCTTCGGACTCGGAGTACCACCCCGATTTGTCGCTCTGGGAATTGAATATTTCATATTTCACAATTCATATGATCAATGATAATCCATTAATAAATCTAAAATTATGAATTCTTGACAGGATTGACCGTGTTCTGTGGTACACAACAGCAGAGAAACTAAAACTGAGTTTATTACTATACAATCAAACATAAGTTTGATATATACATAGCATATATGCGAAACAACTTCACACAACCCATGACACTTAACACAATATTACTATGTTTCATTACCGTAGGAATTCATCAGATGGAAATCAGTTTAGACATTTTGGTTGGAACCATGATCAAACTGGCTTATTCTGCCTTGGCACTTAAGCTAAGATTTATAACGGGGAAGGATTTTGCTGAGAGTTGGGCGAAAAAGATAAGACAGTTTAAGAAATCTTTTGACTGTTTACCAAGCGCAACAGGCTTTTCGAACGAGACTTTGGGACAGCATCTTTAACCCAAGTCAAATGTTTACTCCCAATGGACAAGCAGGAAGCACACTGTAATATTAAGTTTGAGTAGTTTATAGTGTTTTGGCATAGTATTAGCATAGGCCGGAGTGAAGTTGCAATCCGCAGTGTCTTGCGCGCAAGGAAGGTCCGTTTCTCTGTGTATCGCTCGCTACACGTCCTTTACTGGACCTTTCCAATTTGACTAAAGGTGGTTGCTATTTTGGTCAAAAAACATTTCTCAAAAGTGATTATAATTAATGGACATCAACAATAAAAACGGAGGAAACCGGAATAAGTCTAAATATATAAACTAGAAAATGTAAACTAGGATTTAAGTTACTTGAAAACAAGATTAACTAATCAAAAGAGACCAAGATAAACATGACTCAAAAGAAAGAGCTTTAAGATTGCAATAGAAGACAGAGGATACACAAGAGCTCAATAGAAGAGAAAGATCCTGGGAAACCTGCGTTTTGACAAACTTTGGAAGAGGGCGTGTTTAGGGAAAAAAAAAGTAATTAAAAGTTAAATTAAAAATTTCCAATCACCATATTTAAAACCAATAAACTTATCACACCAAACATCAAATATCATAGTTAGAATTAGTTGATACATGAAAAGACAACAAATAATAGGAAACCTGATGTGTATGTATGTAGGAATATAGATATACTTTATGTGCTCTTACTTACAGAAGATGAATACTATGGGAGTTTTCTAACTCACATGAGAAAATGCCTGTGTGTCTGTATGCAAAATGACGCTGTTCACACACCCAAAAAGGGTGTGAGAACAGCGTCATTAACCAGGAGAGCAGACTTCTCTGAGGTGTTCGGGGAAGTCACAGAGCACAGCGCTAAATGGGCGGGGTTTTCAAAACTTCCAGTGGGACGACGTTATTTTGTTGTTGCCAGCAACGAAGATGCATCGGTCTGTTTAGCATTAGGCGGTACCTGCAGCCCATTCACGTTACACAAGCAGTCCAGCTCCTCCAGGATGGCACATCCATACATGACGTCGCAAGAAGGTTTGCTGTGTCTCCCAGTACAGTCTCAAGAGCATGGGGGAGATACCAGGAGACTGGCTGTTACACGAGGAGAGCTGGACAGGGCAGTAGAAGGGCATCAACCCAGCAGCAGGACTAGCATCTGCTCCTTGGGGCAGGATAGTCTAGTGGTCTAGGTGTTGGACTCTCAGCTGGAAGGTCGTGGGTTTGAGCCCCAGACTTGGCCTACATGTAAGCATCCTTGAGCAAGATGCCTTACTGCTATCTGCTCCATGTAATAGCTCCATTGTAAGTCACTTTGGATAAAAAGCGTCTGCTAAATTACCTCATTGTAATTTCTCCTTAGTGCAAGGAGGAATATGAGGAGCACTGCCAGAGCCCCATATATATGATTTTGGTCATATCAACTGGCTTAGAGCCAGTCTACACATCATAGACTGGCTCGCACAGAGTTGGCTCGCCTCTACTCTGTTTTGGTACCAGGTATTTTGTTCTCCACTGCAGATAGTACCTCCTCAATCTAGCTGGTAATAGCAATAGTGCTGTTCGAACCACTCCTGCTTTTGCCGTTTTAAAAATTTCCCTACACTGTTGGAATGTCCTTTGGTAGCCTTGTGTGGCTAACTGTTCAGAGACGTCTGGTTACATAAAATTGCCCCATCCAGCTCTCGCTGGAACCTTTAGTCGGCAACCAAACATAGCAATGTATGCACCTCCTCGATAGACCACAGCGTGGTTTTGCAGGTTGCCATTTAATATAAAAAAAATAAAAAGTTATAGTATATACCTATAGTAACTTGCAGTGCTGTCTCGCGCAGTGACTGTCATGATTATTTTTGACCAACCAGTAGGTAACCATGCAAATAATCGTGATTGAAAAATGTAATCAATGGACAGCCCAAGCAATGTAGCTTTACGCACAAAACATTTCCATCACAGAGAGTTTTTAGCTATCCTGTGGAGATTGCCAGAACTCTATACTTAACTGTTTGATCATATTTTGTCCATAAAACAATCACCAAAGATGGACAAGAAATTAACCAGTTGAAATCACTGAAAGTGGAAAGTTTTGAGATATTTAGAGGGAAGTGGGCGGGTAGTGTGGCAGAACGTGGGTGGACGCTGCAAGTAAACTAAAAGGGTAGTGTTTGAGAACACTACCAACTGCTAACTCTGGACTTTCCCAGGCTGTTGCTTCAGTATGAAAATAATATAACATCCATTATTATTATAATGGTATCATCAAGCCTTCTCTTCAGCATGAAGGCACTTGTGTCCTTTAAAGTGTCCCGATTGACTGAAGCTCTTGCCACACTGTTGGCAGTGGTATGGCTTATCTCCGGTGTGGACACGCTGGTGTGCCTTGAGGGTTGACAACTGATTGAAGCTCTTCCCACACTGTTGGCAGTGGTAAGGCTTCTCTCCAGTGTGGATACGCTCGTGTCCCGTGAGATTTGACAACTGTCTGAAGCTCTTCCCACACTGTTGGCACTGATAAGGCTTCTCTCCAGTGTGGACACGCTGGTGTGTCTGAAGGGTTGACATCACACTGAAGCTCTTGCCACATAGTAGACAGGAAAAAGGCTTCTCTCCAGAGTGGACACGCTGATGTAACCTGAGGCTTGTCATCTCACTGAAGCTCTTGCTACACTGTTGGCAGTGGTAAGGCTTCTCTCCAGTGTGGACACGCTGGTGTCCCCGGAGGCTTGACAACACACTGAAGCTCTTCCCACACTGTTTGCAGTGGTAAGGCTTCTCTCCAGTGTGGACACGCTGGTGTCCCTGGAGGGTTGACATAAGACTGAAGCCCTTTCCACACTGTTGGCAGTGGTAAGGCTTCGCTCCAGTGTGGACACGCTGGTGTATCTGGAGGTTTGACACCGTACTAAAGCTCTTGTCACACTTTTGGCAGCTGTAAGGCTTCTCTCCAGTGTGGACACGCTGGTGTCTCTGGAGATTTGACAACTGACTGAAGCTCTTCCCACAATGTTGGCAGCTGTAAGGCTTCTCTCCAGTGTGGACACGCTGGTGTATCTGGAGGGTTGACAACTCACTGAATCTCTTGCCACACTGTTGGCAGCGGTAAGGCTTCTCTTCAGTGTGAAAACGCTGGTGTGTCTGGAGGTTTGACAACTCACTGAAGCTCTTGCCACACTGTTGGCAGCGGTAAGGCTTCTCTTCAATGTGAACACGCCGGTGTCTCAGAAGGTTTGACAAATCACTGAAGCTCTTCCCACATTGTTGGCAGTTGTAAGGCTTTTCTCCAGTGTGGATACGCTGGTGTGTCTGGAGGTTTGACCACCTACTGAAGCTCTTCCCACACTGTTCGCAGGGGTAAGGCTTCTCACCAGTGTGGACACGCTGGTGTTTCTTGAGGCCTGACAACTGATTGAAGCTCCTCCCACACTCTTGGCAGCAGTGAGTTCTGGCTCTACTTCCAGAGGTTTTGATTGGCTGAGAGACAGCAGAAGAGAGAAGGGTCCTGTCCTCTCCAGCAGTGACAGATGAAGAACCTGCAATGGTGAAAGTGAGTTATCTAGAAGCTACCATTCAGATATCAAAAAAAATATTAAAAAATAAAAAAATAATATATATATATATATTTTTTTTTTGTTTTTCTAGTTTGCACACTTCCAGACACAGGCGTTCAAATTATGTCTTCCATGCCCTTCCTGCATACCAGTGTAATGAGATCAAAGACTGGAATAACAACAAACCTTGCTTTCTCCATCTCTTCTCTGATTCCAGAGTGTTTAAACCTGGCTCCTTCCAATCATCATCACTATCTTCAGTCTTAGTTTCACTCTGGTCTGAAGAGACTGACTGTGGTGACGGTGTCTCTCTATAATCACTCTCACTCTTGATGAAAACTGGATTATTGACCTTGATATCAGTCTCATTCAGGCCCTGAAGCTGCTCTCCCTCCTGACTGGTCCACAGTTCCTCTTGTTCCACTTTAATGTGGGGGAGTTCTGGTTCCTCCTGGTCCAGACTGGAGTTCGACTCCTCTTTACAGACTAAGAAAAAAACAAAGACGAGCTGATTCTCAAAACCTAGCTTCCTATCACACAGCACGGTAGTATTGCCGTACTGATCATGTTTGGCTCCACATATGCATGTGAGCAATCTTTCTCACATCTGAAGAACGTAAAGCCCAACCTACGCTCACGTTGAACTGATGGAAGCCTCACGCCCGCATGTAGCTTAACCTCACAAAGTATGAGCCAGACTACAAGGCAATCAGCAAAACCATGCAGCACCAGAAGTCGCATGCATGGTAAGAAGTGTACAATTTATTATTGGTTAGCCTGTTGTGATAACAATAATACCCTAATATAGCATAATCGTTAAATTGTAGGGCTAACATAAAAAATAGACACATCAGATTATATAAATTATATTGCTTTCGATGACTGTAATAGAAATCAGAATAAAAAAAAATTATATATATACATTTTGAGAGAGAGAGAGAGAGAGAGAGAGAGAGGTTCAACATTATGTCATCCATGCATGGGCAATTCCTGTAATGAGATCAAAGACTGGAATAACAACAAACCTTCCATTCTCCATCTGTTCTCCGATTCCAGAGTGTTTAAACCTGGCTCCTTCCACTCATCTCTGTCTTCAATCTTAGTTTCACTCCAGTCTAAAGAGATGAGCTGTGTTGACAGTTCCTCTCTATAATCACTCTCACTCTTGATGAAGACAGGATTAGTGACCTTGACATCAGTCTCATTCAGGCCCTGAAGCTGTTCTCCCTCCTGACTGGTCCACAGTTCCTCTTGTTCCACTTTAATATGGGGGAGTTCTGGTTCCTCCTGGCCCAGACTGGCATCTGGAGAGAAGCAGAAAATACCCACATACAACCATTACAAATAATCTCACCTGAATGCAGGAGTGGGAGATATATAGAATAAACTTGATATATATCACAGCTTGTTCTGCGATGTAGTAAAGGAACGAGGAGCTGGTTTGTACGAAGAAAAACAATGGCTCAATTATTTGGAGATGGTTTGGGTTTAAAAGGTCGGATAAGCAGCAGGGCATAATATGTAATATGTAGAGTGCTATAAGCATGACGCAACAAGAGCTAAAAAAACACTCCAAATCTCTTCCATCATTTACAACAGCGTCATAAACGGCAGTATGAAGTGTTAAACTTGGTGGACGTGGAGGTCGTCCAGCTGCAAGCCAGACTGGAAAGCCACAACGTTCTTCTTCTAAACACCCCCTCATTGACTGCGTTTTTAAAAAACGGTAAATAATAATAATAATAATAATAATAATATACAAAATAGATGTAAAAGGTGTTGTAAAAGCCGATGTAAAAGCCGGTGTTTATGACAGCCAGCTGGAAGGTTATGTGTTCGAACCCCGGAGTTGGCCTACCGCTAAGCTTTCTTAAGCAAGATGACTAACCTGGCCTTTGACTGAAATGTGTTGGTTGCTAGCGCTGCTTGGTCTGTTTGATGAGTTTGTGGCCAGTGTCAAGGGCCACGGTTAATAATATATTATAACAATATTTTTAACTGTATGTCAAAATGACGGCCAACGAGAAAGTCTAATGCAACCGCTGAATGTTGCTGCATGTTGACGCATGTTGACTGCAGAATGCTACTTGCATTGCTTGCTTAAGCAGAAATAAATGCAGATTAACTTTACCTTCAACACCGCCCAACTGACACTGCCAGTAGACCAAATCAAACATTTCTTTCAGGAATATTGCAGATGTATTTATTTTTTCAACAGCTGACTTTGCCAACAAGCATTTGTGCTGTTTTATTATGCTAGTCTGCACGTATGCACGTATGTGATGTGTATGTCTGTTTGATACATATGAAAATTAACAAGCATGCTGTGTAGAAAATATGACAATTTACTGGAACTATTTTCTAAATATTTCCTTACCTATACCTATTTCATTCATAACCATTGTGTGAATAGTTTTTTCCACCTCTCTCTCAAATATTTCGCCACCCCCACCCCTCCCAACACACGCAGCCCTTCATCCTACTCATTAAATGGGATGGTTGGGCCTGCATTGATGCACAGAGGTGGTCCAGATGAGGCTTAGTAGGGCACAGGAAGAGTCGCAGATCATGTTCCACTCTCAGACGGGCCCTGTATTTGTTTTTCCAGGTACGTAAGTGCAGAAAATCCAGACTCGCATAGATATGTAGATGCGAAGGGGACAAGTTTTTTTATGTACCATTGAAATTGAGATCCAAAAGACAGCCAGAGGTGTGTCAGTGAACCTCTGCTTCAAGGTCATATCAACGGTCAGATCAATCAATGACTCCTATTTCAAGTCCACTCATCTGCCGCATACACTGCCCCATTTTTTGGAAAATACTCCCGAAACTGTGTTGTCATTCCATCAAGATAAGCCCGAATAAGCACACACAGGTCAGCCTTTGAAACTGTGCTGTCATTCAAACACTCATCTAGTGCAGAGAAAGCCTCAACATTCTCGTTATCCAGACGACTTTGCAACAGGCGTAGCTTTCTGATCCATGCTTCAATTTTTTTGCGTGAGAGAGAAGACCGATGCTGTTTTTCCTTGCAGTCCCGCATTCACGTCGTTAAGACGTTTGAAAATGTCGGCCAGATAGGCTAACAGGGCGAGCCATTTTTCATCTTAAAAATTTGCGGCTAGTAGGGATTTTTTCCTCCAACAGAAATGCTCTCACTTTATCTCGGAGCTCGTAAAGGCGACTGAGGACATTACCCCGTGACAGCCATCGTACTTCGCTGTGGTACAATAGCTGATGGTGCACTTGTTGCACTGGTCTTGATGAAGTTAACTGTACGAACTTCTTCATCCATTACTTGTTTGAGCTGTGGTGGCATTTTCTTAGCTGCGAGGGCTTGTCTAGGAATCATACAATGCGTCCACATTGCGAAGGGAGCGACGGCCTGTACTTTTGTGACTAGCCACTGTATTTGCCAGTCATAGCTCGTGCACCGTCTGAGCAGATTCCTACACACTTGTTCCAGTCAATTCCATGCTCACGTACATGTGTCCAGCAAAACAAACAGCTGATCGCCAGTGGTGCACCCCGGAAGAGGCTTACAGAACAATAAATCCTCATTAATTTCGCTCTCCTCAACAAATCTGGCATATACAAGCACTTGTGCATCTCCGGAAACATTGGTGGTCTCGTCAAGTTGTAAAGAAAAATACACACTACGTTTTACCTTAGCGATCACGTCTCTTGCCTTGCGCCCAATGCGATTACACACAGTATCGTCTGACACTGGTATCGATGCTAGCTGCTCGGCAATGCTTTTCCCACACATAATTGAAACGGTTTAAGCGCACGGTAAGAAAAAAGTCTCGCCTAACGTGTGTGGCTTCCCAGTTTCGGCAATCCAGTTAGCCACGACGAAAGATGCCTGAAGAGCTTTCTGGTTCACAGTGGTGGCTTTCTGTAAGGTAGATTGTTGGCCTCTTAGCTCGTGTAGTTTTCATTGAAAAAGACTCAAGCGGTTTAGACTGCAAAGTCAAGTGTCGGGTCTGCAAGTGGTGTAGCAGCTTTCCTTAGCCAGTACTTCACCACAAACCACACATTGTGGTGCATCTTCTCCATCACTTGTAAATCCATACTCCAGGTCCTCAGTTTTCTGCTGTGCATTTCTCCCCATTATAATTATTAGCTCTCCCACTTCCAGTGCCACTTATCAGAAAACGCACCATTGACGAGAAAATCACGTTAGCTAGCTAGCTTAACGTTGCCTTTTTTTTATTCTTATACTTGTTTGGCGTTTTAGCGGTTGTCATTACCGCCCCCTACTGGATTAAACAGTACAAAATATTCAGTGTCCACCCAAAGTGATTCCATTCACAACTACAGTCCGTCTAGTTTACACACACACACACACACACACTAGAAATGACTAGAAATTTATGAACTGTTATTTGATTACTGTTATGTGTGATAATAT
>JAOEHI010003491.1:0-38670 GCA_025447815.1 Percopsis transmontana
GTTTTCATCGGCAATTCCGCCTGTCTGTGTTCCTCGGGCTCGCGCTTACTCTCGCTCACTACGCACCGCTGTTACACTATGTTCTACCCCTCCCCCCAAAGCAGCCCACACTTTTGTGGACCGTTGAATTTCATCATCAGTTCAGCATGAATTCACAATCAACAGTAAGCTAGTGATGGAATTTAGGGTTCTGTGCTGACAGAACAGTAACTCTCAGACCAGTACAAGTACCGCCAATGGAGTTAAGCAGTATGTACAATTGCATCTCAATCCATTTCTGCTGAAAGTAGTACTCATCAACTAGAGGATTTCATGGCAGTTGGAGACAAACTATTAATTCTGCTCAGGAATTTTGACATACATGTGTACTATACATATCGAAATGGTATTAAAATACTACTAAAATTATAGAATGTAACTAGATCTTGCTTTCTCCACTTACGTTGTATTTACGGCCTTGTTTTACCATGTCACCAACATGGCATCAATTAACAATCATACTTATACATTGTTTGGAAATTCAAGAGGATTTTAATCTAACAACTTTTGATTAAGACCTTTTCATATTTCAATGAAGGATGTGAAATTGTACTTATAGTACATATCTTGTGTATTAAGGTTTCACTACCCTGTTCAATTATGTTTTGATTTATAACTGTAGTTGAATATCTGTTGTTATTCCCATATGATGCCTTCCTCTGATTGTTCATGCTGTGGGTTTTGTTGGTGGGCTAATAGGGAAGGTCTGGTGATTAAACACAATGACAGGATGTGACGTCATGGAGTGCCGACTCTGTCCATTCTGTAGCACTAACGTTACATTCTGAGCTACTGCTCACTGGCAGTTGACAACTCCAAATGAAAATGATAGAGCTCCGGCCCAAATACCACCAGATGCAATACAGTTTATTCCATTCCTTATTTATGCATCCTGGCTACTGAATGATCTGTGACCCCTGTTTGCACTCGTAGAAAATCAGATAAACAGAGCGTAGTTTGATTATTTGCTTGTTTGCACATCATTATAGCTTTGAAGGTGAAAGGCACATTAATAGTGAACTAGTTTTTCCATTGGGGCTCTTAGGTTGTGAGAATGCCATGACCCCTTTACAACAGGCCCATTAGTACATGTCACACTCTTGGAATATAAATCCTGTTGGACTGTCTCTGCTGAGACTTGGGGACAGATAGAGTGGAAGTTATTTTGAGAGAAGAATTTAAAGCTTTGATTCCAAGTCCGATCTGGCCAAATGGAAAAACTACACACACTAGTCCTCCAGGGTTTGCCGGCTACCTGTTGGATGCTGCCAGTCAATCAGAGAACTGCACTGCATGTTGGCGGTGGAGGGGTCTTACAGCTAGAAATACGGTCCCTCAGAATCGAGCATGGAGCGTGGCGATGCTGACGGCAGGGGAACCAGGGTCAATGTTTTGCTTGGCCGGCTTTCAGTCAACGTCATGGACTATAGAGAGAGTGAGGGGAGACTGAGAAGCGAATGAGGAAGGGGGACACAGGAAAGGAGGCAGGTATATTTAACTCCTGCGGTGCATCATAAAGATGCATGGACCCATCAGCTGAGGCTAAAGGGGGTCCAGAAAAAGTCCCGGGGGTGGGGTGGGGGGTCTCACTGTCTGTGGCCTGTAGGCCTCATCAGCCTCTGATATAATTTGAAATAAACAGCTAGCATCATAGTTTGTATATTATTCCACTGTTATTCTTTATAAATGTATTTCACATAAGGCTTGGAGAGAAAAACCAGGTCGGGGTTAGGAGAGAACCAGCTAGAGGACGATATAGAGGCTGAGACAGAGAGGGTGTGTGTGTGTGTGGGTGTGTGTGTGTGTGTGTGTGTGTGTGTGTGAATGGTATTTTGTGCAGAAGGTGTTGATTCAGCTGGAGACCGCTGAACGCCTGACAGCCAACTGACATCGACTGTCACAAGGACGCCGGTGCGCAATCATGACTCAATAAGCCCAGGAAATCAGAGAGAGAGCGAGTGGGAAAACACGGGCGGTGGACCCGGGGGTTAGCCGACCTCGGGGATGGGGAGGCCAGTGACGGAGGTTTAAGTTACATCCAGCTCTTGCTCCAGGACCTCCCCAGGGAGCGTGTTGTGAACATGAGGAATGGCTGAGGCTGTGTTAGCATTAACCAGAGGCGGCCTGCCCACTCCCCAAACACCAGAGCAGGGCTGGTGAACAGCAGACGGCCTCTTCCTCTGACAAAGTAAAGATGCTGTTGTTTTTTTTCCACAGACCTTGTAACCCATCTACTAAAACCTTTCTCAGCGTTATCACCAATAACAGTAGTATGTCTTACTGTTCCTCAAGGTTGAGTTAGAAGTAATTTTCTTCTGTGTGGTTGCTGAGTATTAAAAAAAAGATTATACGTGCTTGTCTGCGAGAAATGCGTTAATGTTCAACCACTAGCATTAAAGTCACCATTTTAATGAGGGCAGAGTAAGAGTGCCACGCTTGATATTTCCTGTTAAAACCAGTTGTAAAAATTCTCAATTGCACGGAGGCCCTCTACCTCGCTGGCCAAAAACTGTGCCGGGGGGGGGGGGCTCTTTATTGTCCCCTGACAGTTGGGTAATAATGGTAATAAATTGCCTCTTTATCCGTGTCTCAAACTTATGCAGCTGTTTCAAAAAATCTGGTCATAAAGTGTCTGCACTCTGGCGGGTGCTACGTTTCAGTGTGGAGTGATGTTTCCTTTGGTATAATGCAGAGAGAACGGTTGTGGTTAAATTAAACAGTCAACTTCACAATGAGCATTATGCTGCCTGAGCTAAATTGAAGACCACAACAATAATATCTGAAAATGCTACTGTACATATAGTTTGTTTTATTCTACCAAGGTAAAAGATGGGGAAAATTGTTCACCAAAAAATAATGAATAGATCAACCAAAAAGTTGACCCATTATTGAAAAGCAATAGAAAAAAAGCCAATGTACTTACTAGCTGCTAAAACCTACCTGTCAAGTTTCAATATGGTGAACCCCAACCATGCAGTAAACTTAATCCGATGTGAATACAAAATATTATGTGTAACTAGTACTACATGTCTGCTTTAACCTGTAGAGGCTGACATGTGTGCTGCGCAAGCAACACGCCGCTCCCAGGTTCTCAGCTGGAACTGCTTAGCCTTTATTGTACCAGCTGGATTCAGTGTTCCTAAGCTTCTCCTTAGCTAAAATATCAACTTTCCAAGCATTAGAAGGGAAAAAGCCTAGTTTCAAAACTAGAGGGCTGTGTCTATTTAAATAAAGTGTTGCCTTACGTTACATTACAGACAATAGTTCTCACTGTGGGGGTCAAAAGGTTTCTGGGAACAGGTAATACTGTACTTAGTGTGTTGTATTTTTTGCCCAGTGGCAAGAGATGTACTGTACATATGATAACCTCTCTTCTCTCTAGATACGGATCTGAGTCATGCGTATGTGAAGAGTTGCCTAGCAGCTAGAGACAGATATGCGAAAGGCTAAATTGTCCCTCCGTGCTCACACACTTGCACAATTTCCCATGCAGTGAGATTAACATTTCCCTATTTTCCCTCTCAGAAGCCCTCGGATTTAATGAGCCTGTGCAGCTGTTTTTATCTGACTGTTAGATCATCAGGGACTGCCCCGTGTATGACCCTCTGGTTTCAGGGCCATGGTCTCGCTTGGTTACGCCAAGCCCGCCCCTCCCATTGGAACCCACAAGCCACTGCGTGTCCTCCCAGCCTTTGCTGCGGCACGGCTACGGTGGAACATTCTGTGGAAATCGCAGAGCCACGCGGGCCAAATCAGTGGATTTGACCAATTAGAGAGCGTTTCTGAGCTCTGGCTTTGGCTTGGACAGAAAACTAGAGATTTGCAGGTTTATGGGAGCACTGGGTGGGATGAAAGACATTAACCGGGAGATGACACAGAGAATGTGTCACTAAGAAGCCCAGTGCTGCTTCACCCCTGTAGCTGGGGGCAGGATAGTCTATTGGGCATCCTTGAGCAAGATGCCTAACCCCTATCTGCTCCATGTAATAGCAGCATGTAATTGTAAGTCGCTTTGGATAAAAGCATCTGCCAAATGACCTAATTGTAGCTGACTGCCTCTTGGTGAGGCAGGAGCAGGAGGTTCTTGCGGTAAAGTGACATATGCTTTCTTGATTTCCTCCTTTCATCATTTTGATTTGTAGTGAAAAGGGAGATGTTTTGTTTGTGAGATCTGGGCACAAGCACGCAGGGGATACGTGGATTTTCAAAGCGGTAAAAAATTATATCTTGCTGGGTGCAGACCCTAGCAACACAGGGGAGGAATTTGGGGTGTAGATGTACTCCCAACGGGCACAAGCCATAAGCCACACACAGCAGCAATAAAGAAGACATCTCTCAGAAGAGCCAAAGCGTGTCTTTTTAATAGGCAAGACACTTGGCGGAGAAACAGAGAGAGAGAGATCATTGGACAGGCGGAAAACATGGCGTGAAATCTGTGCTGTGGGAGAGCTGCAGAGCTGACTCTCTGATGACCTGGTCTCACCACCAAGAACAAGTAGCAATTATGCTTCAGAGATGGGTTGCGATAGACAACGCCACAGATGCCCTAGCTTTTACCCCTCGGCAGTCGAAGTTTACAGACATCCGGGGTCAGGGGTCACTCACAAGCAACTCCCAGGGGCTGAGTTTAGCGTCATTCTATCAGACAAGCCACCTTTGTTTGAAATACTGTAAGTCTAAAGGCCCTGTCAAGGCGTTTTGACTTAATTCACATACAGGATGAAGCTGTCAGACAATGTGTGTTTGTGTCTAATTACCGGTATGGGAATCTGTTGAAGTGGCATGTGTGTTTTCCAGTCTGTGTGCGTTTGCCCAGACAGAAATGATCAGGGCCTAGGCATGGCACACAACGCCAAACATGTTATAAACATTCAAGTCCTAAAATCCCTTTGATAAATACAAATGTTCACAAATGTACAAATGTTTCAGTCACGTGATCAAGATATTTCATGGGAAAGTCTGAAATGAAAAAAATACTGACATGCCCCGATTTCATGATTATCACTTGGTTCAAGAGATTAGAGTCAAATGTAGTCTTCACTTTTCCCAGACATGATACAGTTACATCTAAAGGTTAGGTTTTTTTGTAGTGCCCTTTTCTTTCTTGCCAATGAAATGTTCTCGTGGGAGTTCATCTGTTGTGTCCCAGCTCACGAGGCATGGATTACTGTGGGCTAGAATAATTATGATTACTTTTACTGCTGCACCGCAGAGCTTCGCTGTAGATTTCCCGTCTTAACAACAATGATTACCACCTAAAATAGAACACAATAAAATATAATAGATTTTGTTAAACCTATTGTTGATGTTCCGTAAAAAAGCTGCATGCAGCTCAATGCTGGCCAACAAAGTTGACAGTAACATGATTTATCGAGATGTGAAAGGGGTTTATTTGGATAACATTTTTGTGATTTAAGGGGTGATTTATGAGCATAAAGAGTGATTACAAATAAAATTGCTCTTGTCTCATTGTGAAGTGAAATGCTGCCACCATAATTGAAAAGACAAAGAATCCCATTTAGAATTAGGTCATTTAGCAGACACTTTTACAGTATCTCAAGCGACTTACAGTGAGTACAATTACAAGCATTCAGGGGTGATCAAGAACACTTACAGGTAGGCCGGTGTCAGGCAATGAACCCATGACCTTACAGCTGGGAGTCAGCCAGCCCAAGCACAAACTTAACTGTTGCAGATCACATGTGATTCAATCCTACTAGAACAACTCAGAAGATTAGTTTCTGTAGACTCTGTTTTGGTCATTACACATGGACCAAGCCCTTGTTGAAGTAGCTGAGCCGTACAGTGGCGGTTGGTGGTCAGTGGATCCACCCTGCTGCTGGAACACTACAGAAACACTAACAGGCCACCTCGCACCACACACACTCATTCAGTCTTAAGTTTAATAGCAGCTAAAAGTAGCTCTGGTTTTCCATATCCTCTTGGCAGCATGAAAAAAATAGGCCTCATAATGTTTTATTTCATCAACAGTATGCATCAGTGGAGCTGTGTCAATGTTTTATTCACTTTGATTAATTCATTATTTACAGTTAATTTACTTTGAACAATGTCAGTGCTGATATCTAGTTATTTCGCATCATCAGTGTTTTGTCAGTGATAGCAATAGTTGAAATCCACTACGCACACACACACACGCACGCATGCACGCACACATTATGGCTCTAAAACATAAATGTTTTATAAGGCACCATAAATACATTTAAACCAAACTGATTTTATCTGAGACAAATTCTTTCTGCTGTCTGCTGGTTGAAAGCACTGTACCGTAAACTGTATTATATACACAAAGGTCACAAGTGCACAGCCTTGATTTCTCATTGTTGCCCCAAGAACAGGTTGATACAGCTGTACTGCATGTACATGGATGATCACAGCACTGATTGCTCCACAATACAACGTCACAAAAGATGTCAGGTTAGCGCAAAGACCATCTGCGTTATGTTGACATGATAGCCTGATTTGACATAACCTGACTCACCAAAAAAGAAACTAAACAAAAACAAACATTTTAGAACCACACATACAGTACTGGATCCAACCGTTATTATACTGTCCGCGCCTAGCATAGAAGCTGGGAATAGAAAACAGAGCCATTCACATGCTGGATGGATGCATTCTAAACACAGTGGCTTATTCAGCAAGGTTTCAACCTGAGACGATTGTTGTCTTGCTGAACCACTAAGCATCAATCTAGCATGTGGGTATTTATTTATTTATTTTCGATTTTACACACACACAAATACACACACATACACACAACGCTGCCATCAATGATTATGGTGTCAAGAACTTTCTACCTGTCAGGTAGAATGAAAGATAGCTAAAGGCAGCTAATGGGGCTATTTCAAGAGCATATCGTGTTTCAGCTGGAACAGCACAAAAAGAGAATAGGTAAAAATGCCAAGAGACTTCATTCTAACACTGATGTAATTCAGAGAGCCTGTCATATACCGCTGGTGCCCTGGCCTCTTCAAGCTGAACAGGTAAATATTTAGTGAAGACTATGATTGCCTGCTATTGATGGCCTATTCATCTCTGTCATTCAGTAATAATGGAGAGTTGTGAACACTACCATGAGCCATTGGCTGACAGAGTGGAGACACTGCGAAAACATTCTGTAGATAAAGTCTGTTTGCGTCGGTTCAATACCATTGACTGCATCGCTCCATTGTGCACTAATGAGTCTCCATGTGTCATGTCTCAATTTAGTACAGAAAATGCTGACTAAAAGTGTTCTTCAATTATTGCAATAGTTAATAAGCAGGAAAAAATTTGGTTTTCCCTTTATTCAACTGTTAAGTATTTTAGTTGATAAATGACAAGAGTTGATATTCTGCTCGCTGCCTGCGCATGTGAAAATTTCCTCCCCGCCGCAAAGAAAACATTTACAAAACAGCTTGTCTGCGAAGGCTCTGTTTTCCATTAATCCCATTCAAGTAGCCCAGTGAACGCAGATGGCCAGCATCCAAGGAAATGTTTCTGCAGGCCCCATTAAAGATAGATCACCTCAAATGATGATGTCAACCACGGCGGTTGACATCCCTGTTGGCCTACCAGGGGTCAGCTCTGTGGCGTGGCCATCCTCCTCTCCCATTACACATGCGAGCTAACTATACATCTGTGTAAACTAGAGAGAGGCAGGGACGTGTTATGCTCTCTGTAAACCAGAGATTCTACCCAAAAATGATAAAAAAAAATGAATACACAACCATAAACAAAATGTAATTATTGTAATGCTTTAAATTACAGGGCATAAATTACATTAATTACATTACAGAACTATACAGGAAAAGTATAAAATGTGTTATGTTGGGTAATGTTAAGTTCATTAACCGACAGTATTTCACAATTTTCCCTGTACATCATTTCCATTTCCAGAGTTTAAAACATTCTTGATGTCTCACTACCCCCTATAAATCATCTTGTGAGAGTCCATGTATGTCTGTCAGAGAGGGAATATGGGCTGTTCACGGGGGTCAGGTGCTCTGTGCTCCTAATCCAATGTTCGAGACAATGCAGATAATGAGAGAGGAATTTGCAGAGGTGTGCCTCGCCCCGGGCCCAGGGGTGGCCCACCCAGCCAGCTGTTTTAAGCTTCAGCTTCCCAGGGGCTCCAAACTGTCCATACATGACCCACCACAGTGAGAGATGATTGATATCGCCGCACACAGAGGTGGACAGTATATGGTCTGGAAGAATGCGTGGGTCTGATTAAGGGGCTTCTGGGCTGTGCGTTGCTGGAATTAATTCAGAGGAGAAAATGCTGCCCTTTAGAAGCGACGTTTGATGAACTGGCAGTGTTGTTCCTGATGAACTGACGGTAAAGATTGGCAAACCCCAGGAACCGCTGTAGCTGTTTGATGTTTGTCGGTATTGGCCACGACCTGACTGCCTCCACCTTTAGCTCGACAGTGCAGTAGAAGGCAAAAGACATCGTGCATGTGGATGATGTGATCCTCCAGCGTGGGGAAGTAGACCAGGATGTTGTCAATGTACACCACCACCTAACGTCCAACCACATCCAGGAATACCTTGTCAAGATAGGACTGAAACACAGAGGGGGCATTTGCCAGTCCAAATGACATGGATATTCTTTTGCTGGTGCTATGGGGTTGCTTGACGTTTCAATGAGGGTCCTCTGAAATTTAGGGTTTCCCATTATTGTTGCATTTCTAATGCATTTCTAGTGACTAACCCACATTTTGCCAAGCTGCCGCCCAAGGCAATTGCCTCCTATATGGACGCGCCGGCCGTGCCCACACAACACAACAGGTGAAATGAATGAGAGTGATTACTGAACTTCCGGTGAGTAGCTGGGGTGCGCTGGATGAAAGGGCGGCTGCAGACCGGTAGTTAGTACATCGGCGAGGTAGAATGGGGAGGAAGAGCACCTCACCGCTCCTGGGTGCGACTAGTTTCAGAAACAGAAATGTTTCTGCAATTGTTTCCTACTTTTATTTTGTATCTTTTTCATGTACAAAAAAAAAAACAATATATTTTTTTAAAAGTTAAACATTTTCTAATGTTAAGATTTTACTAAATTCATGATGCGCTCCAGCAGGAGACCACATGCGTGATCACAGATAGGCCTATGTTACATTGCCCTAAATGCCATGAACAAAGTTCAGAAAAAAAGCTGAGCAGCGTTAATGTGCCTAGGGGGGAGATTTCACACGCGACACATGGCGAACACTAGTCCAGTAGGTTTTGTATGGGAGGGACTTTCTCGCTCCCACGCCGACCTGGACACTTCTGAAAAAGACTAAGGAGAAAAGAATGGTGATATTATGCAAGCTGTTGACAACACCGACATTTACGTCCCGGGATAAAAGCATTTGGAGGAGAATTCCGTTGAACGATATTTTATACAAGCTTATTTAAAAACCGGCATTGTGTGGCTTTTATTTGGTCTTTCCTTTGACATTGTCAGCGTACCGCGAAAGTGAAAGTTGCAAACTTGTTCCATGTATGAATGCTACTGTGCAGAAGACAAGTTGAAGGAGATGAGAGAACATGACAAGGAACGACGTTTCTCGAGCCACACGCTTTACTTTTCGAAGGTTCAATCGCAAAGGTAGTATTGCAGCTTTTCCACTGCTGAGACGCAGCAGGTGACAAGGCTTGTTGCAATTGGGACTCTAACTTGCTCTATATGAAATGGTCTCGACTTGTTATATAAACTGGGAAGATATCACATGAAAGGGCTTACTTTTGTCTTTTATTACAAAAAAAAAAGAGAAGAAGTTTACAATGAAAGTGCTGAGTTTAGTACTGTGCGTCATGGCTGCGCTGTGGAAGTCGTGCTTGGCCAGCAGAAACTGTCCAGACCTTATCATTGACAGCTGTCACTGCACTGCTGAGAGGTCTAAGCAGATCGGCAGACAACACGTTCGGGTCAAAGTATTGTGTGATGATGTGGAATTAATGGACACTCTGCAACCCAGCATCCTACCCAACAAAACAGTCTCCCTGTAAGTAGGCTAAACGCACCAACAGCCGAGGAACTGAACAATCCGTGCAGCTCAGACTGATGTATATTTGAATGCATTATCTTTCAGCCAGGTCAGCAACTAGCTCTTCCCAACAGGGTCATTCATTTACGTGACGGCCCCGTATAATGTATTTATTTGTAATGCGCACAAAACACAGTGGCAGAACATAGAGGAAATTAACAAAGAAATGACTCCCTACTGTATATTATGTTGTATTTAATGAATAGGACCTTAACACTGTTGCAAGTAGGCTACTGTAAGACATACTGTAATTAGTTCACACTACTTCAGTGAAAGCTTTTCAGGTTGATATTTATTTGCATTATATTAAAAACGATTAATTCTGTGTTCAGACAGAGACTTTGATAACCCTTCCTTACTATTCATCTGTGCTCATTCAAGATGAAATAGCACTTTAAACTCGAAGGGCTGATAACGTTCCTCTCATTCTCCCGTCAGCAGGTGGGGAGATTGACTAGTAAATTAATAAACAGTTTTATTGTGAACTCGTGGTCTACCTTCAGTGTGAATTGCAAATACGACATAAAGGCTCCTTGCGCATTCCCACCACTCATGCTGATGACTTCAGGTGATTAATGGCACTTTGCTTACTGAAATTTATTTGGAGCACTGTGTTCTACTGGGTCTGCAGAGTGCTTTTGTTCATTGAATGGAATTTATTTAAAGGCTTTTATTTTGTTCTCAGTGTTGTACAAAGTGGTGCTGATTTTGTAGCGTGCGTGTCGAAGCACTGTTCGATTTTTAAAAGCAGTCTCTCTAAATTAAGATGAGATTTAGAGTTAATCTGTGAAGTGTTTATTCTGAAATATTATAGGCTAATGTTGTGAAGCACAAAAATCCCCTTTAAACTCCTTAATTGATTTATCATAATTGTAGGTTTGCGATATTCAAACCATAGTCTGCTCTTTTTCCTTGGTGAGCTATATTCTTCAGCAGGGCCCTTGTTGGCCAGGAAGCAGTTTTCTGGACTAGGAAATGTGACCTTTGTCAGGCTGAAGTGGCCTCCCAGCTCGCTCTTTTGTTTAGACGTGCTGTGCAAATAAACAGATATATCAGAGGGAAGCATGCACATACCGATGTCCCTCTGTAGAGTGCCCTACAAACCTGACAAATGTCTCCCCGTGGCCTCTTCATTTTCCCCCTTTCCCGCCACATACATAGACAATATGTTGCTTGTAAACCTCTGCTCATAGACAGTTCAGGTATAGTGTTTTTTGTGTATTACATTTTATTAAAGGGACATTCCTCGATTTGCGTCCAGCATTACCCTTTTGTGGTTAAAACCGCAGCTGAGGGCTCCTCTACTCCTTCCCTACACCACTGCTAGCTTCTCAAACCGTTCTCTACCCATCCCTCTACAGCTCCGAGCCCCATTTTAGGGAGGGGTGTACCTTAAACTTGATAAATTATTGTCCCCAATTATCATCTCGTTTTGACTATTTGAGTCACTTTTGTTGCTCATTTTATTATTCCTAATACATCTTCATTAGGAACATATCTCTTGCCAGCAAAAAACAAGCCAACAATTGAATGAAAGCACATTAACATGAATAAGAAAGACCAAAACGTACTGTGCGTGAGAAAAAGCACAAGTCATTCCCTGGCAGTTGTGCAAGCTTTACAATGCTCGGGAAAAAGTCCGGTTTCCTTATCTTCCACGGAGGACCCAGGAGTTTGGAGCTCGGCCTGGCAGCTCTCTTGACCTTGGGACCTATCGGCTCTAATCCTTTCTGCGCTGCTGAGTAGGTGATGCGGCTGCCGGCTCCCCTGCGGAAAACGGCAGCCCGGATAGTTGCCGACACCTAGCTTCTAGCGGGCAGAACACTGACAGGACCGTGCGCCGCTGGCCAGAGGAGAGGGAAGACAGATTTTGAGAGAGATCGGGGGACACTGGGTGAAAGACAGACATAAGCACTCAGTCAAAGGGCTGTTGGAAGAATAGAGGCTGTGACAGGGCAGAGAGATCAGGGAAACAGAAGCTGTTTGGTCGGAGAGATGCGAACTTGCTGAGACAGTGAGACACGATGAGATGAAGTGACAGGGAACCACAAACAGTGTTTGAATGGGGGTCTTGGGGGTTATTGCTCACAGCTAGCTAGCCTGCAAAGAGGGTCTCTTCTGTGGATGTTGCATGCAATGAGCTATATGCAGTACTTGTATAACACATGGCTTGGACTGCATCTGTGATACCTGCAAGACAGTTCTTTCTCATTTGGTGGTAAAACCAGACAGTATTTAAACATTTTTTTCACAGTTTCTTTTAACACCCATTGAGTAACAGAGCGGTTTCGGTTACCACAAATTAAAAACTTTACATTCAGTGTCGTCTGCTGTGGAAAAAAAATTTTGTTTTGGAAAAATACTGTGTGGCCTACTTTTAGCAGGCCACACAGCATTTTGTTGTGTAGTAAATTCCACCCATCTGGCACGAGGCTAAACGAGTCCATGCTAATTTTAGAATGTTTGCTGTGTGTTTAGTCTTATTTTAATCTTAATTTGCTGTTTAAAATTTGCAGTAGTGTGTCAGAATAGGACCTATTTTTGGATGTTCGCACCTTCGATACAGTACATGAACCACCACGCTCTATCCCAAGTGTCCTGCAGCTGTCAAGTTTGAGGGGAAGAAAATTGGGGCATTTGGTCTGGGCCCTGGCCAGAGGTGGAGATGTCTGGTGTTGCTTTGTCTGTGAGCCCTCGTCTGTGTGGCTACAGACAGGAGGGGCTGTTTTTGTTGTCTAGGACAGTTGATCAGGGGGAGGCGATGGCTGCCTACCAGAGCATCTCCCTCATTATGCTAGCAACAGCACCGCAGTGCAGCCAGTGCCCTGGGAGACACTCGAGGCATGAGCCATGCTAGCCTAATACAGTATAGTGGATGGACTTTTCATGCACTGGCACAGTGAAGGCACACTCTATACCCTCTGAGTGGCTCCACTACAAAGTGCCCAAGTCAGATGTTGGTATTGTCTGTACAGTATCCGGTTGAACCAGATAGTGAAAGATATTAATGAAATGCGTTCTTCTGTTTCTTTGCTCCCTATATCCTCCCGGTAGCCTCTCAGTCCATTTTTTGGTACAGTGTATTAATGTGGTCTCTAGACACTCTTTTCTTTTCTCCGGGTTTATTTCTTTTCTGCTTCTTGAAGGCCTTTCCTCTCTCTTAAGGTGCTGTTTGTGTTCTGCTCTCTAGAGTTCTGAGAGGTGGTGCATGCATATTTCATTGACATGCACACACACCCTGTCTATAGTTTTGTGCGCATTACTTCACTGACAAATCCAGTGAGCACAGAGGGTACAAAGAGAATTCCGTTAATTAAATGCCCCATATTATATGAATATGCATACAAAACGCATACAACACTGGCCGTAAATTGAAAGAGACACAGGCTGCCTCTGGGAGCTTGGAAACAAAGTGTCCTCTCTTTCTTTCTCTCCATCAGCTGCTCCAAGACTTTTCTAGCGATATTTTAAGAGGGTGTTTTTAAGTGTAAGGTCCATCTTTAGATGAGTGCCCTCACAGATATCAATTGTTCAAGCCCAGAGGGGGTAATGCTTTTAGATTTCACACTCTATCCCCTCTGGAGTGGCAAAATCTTAACATTTGCCCTTGTGTTATGTGTCCACAAATACCATGAGGTCCGTAATGTTGCCGGTTGGTAGAATTTGTAGTTCCCCTTAATAAGTAGATATTGACTAACCCTCTTTTCCAAGCGATAGGTTAGAATTCTGTCAAGGTTTTCTGCTGGGCATTGGTGCATATTTATTGATACATCACTCGAAGACCGTGTGGGTCTGATGGCCATACGGTTGCCTGTCTAAATAACTCACCAATGTCAGCGTGGTGTTGCTTTAGCTGGGGCTTTTAAAGAAACACCTGATCGGTTTTACTTCAGACAATAATGACTCACAATACAAGAGTTCATGACCGCGTTGGGAGAGGAGTGCCTGCAAATCACAATGGCCCCCGAAAAACCCAAGAATATGTCAGAGCCTAGCAGTACTGTCTTAAAATATTAGATAAAGGAAAATACAATCAATGCCAACAATACAATTTGTGGCCTGTTAGCCTTTTTTTCCTTATTCATTGCTAAGTTACAGTGTCACAAGCATGCGAGTGCAGGGGCATGTCCAGCTTAAAGAAGGATGTTGCCTTGTTCTCGTACATTTATCTCAGACATTGAAAAAAGAGGTGATTAAAAGCCTGATTTATGCGGCTTCTGTTGCAGGGTGTGATCGCAGCAGGAAGTATATTAACTCCCCCTCCTTGTCTCACTGGGGGCCTGCCGCTGCCTGAATGGCCCTGCACGTCGGTGTGTGGAAGTGTGTGCGTCTCACACTTGAATTGCTGTGTGTAATTTTAAGATAGCATGCAAGCATTAGTGTGTATGTGTGTAAAGGACTTTGTATGCTGCCAGTGTTTGTGTATGATCATTAGTTAGAACCACGTACCCTTGTGTATGCAGGGGTGCACATTTGTTTGCGTATATATATGCATATGCATATGCAATATGTAATCATATCGGTTGGTGGGCTGTTCATATTGCCCTCTCAAATATTTTATTATCCTCTCAAATATTTTTAGGAAGATGCCATAGGCTTCTGTAAAGTGAATTTTCCATAGTATAAATTCTCTGGTTATAAGGAGATGGCTTGAACCCAGAGACCACGGTGTATTCCCAATTGTGTCCAAAAGGGCGGCGCCCACAGCTGATGTGCGTTGCTGTCAACTAAAGACTATTTGAAGCTCTGCTAATACTTCAACCTTCAGAGCAATGTCTGTTTCCTATCCAAGGTCAATGTTAGTAGATATGAAATATGTTATTATGGTTAGTGCTGCCTAGTAACTTGATCCTTTAGAAAAACAGAGGGTTTGGCTTTTTGAAGAGAAGTGGCTGGAAAACATGGGGCCAGACGATCTAAATGTTTGTAATAGTTGACATTGTGATCTTTACTCCACTTGGTCCCCATGATTGGTGTCTTGGATGGGGTCCATAAGGGCTATTTTTGTTGTAGCTCTTTTATAATAATATAGCTGGATGTCTCTGGTGTATGGCGGCCAGGCCAGGTTCTATAATGGTGCCTTTTGAATTGGACCACACGGAAATATCCCAGCTGTGGTGCAGAAAGAAAATGAAAGCCAGAGCTTCTGTTTAGGTCGTACACCCACTTCACTTAACACCAATAAACATTATAGAAACTTTTGACTGTGGAAATCCTGTATATTAATTTGTTTACTTAGTGGTAGATTACCTGCACAATAAAATACAAAATAGAATGCTTTCTATTAGGGGCCAGTAAAGCTTAACATATGCAAGCTACTTAAAACATACACTGAGCCTGATATTGTTAGGATCAGAAAATACCATATTTCATAGGAAAAAGAAGACGTTCCATTTATAGGTGAGATTCATATTTTGGATGTTTGGGGTCATGAGCCTTTCAGGTTCATGCTAATGATATAAACACTGTTAGCAATGACACAGACCACTGAGCCTTTGCCGCAGCGAGACAATACAGAATCCCCTCCCTCCCTGAAAGCAGCTTATACGCAGCGAACATAATTGATAATGTAAATAGAGAGTTGGAAGGATGCTGTAGAAGTTAGTCATGGGCTGTTTACATAATGTACAATTCTGTTTTTCCTATGATTTCCTGGACATTACGCAGAGGCCCCGGAGAGGCATGCAAGGGTCGGCGAGCAGCGGCCCTCCACCGCACGGAGACCGGGACACGCTTGAGTTTGCACAAACAGAGACCGCCTGTCCCTACGAGGGGATGTGAGTCTAAGCGAGGGGTGGGGAGAGGGTTTGGAAACAGGACATGGAGACATGGCTTGTTACAAAGTGACAGCACTGCAGATCTCACGCTCTCAACAGGCAACACCTTGCAGAAACAGAACAGAACAGAAACAGTAAATGCCTCACTTGGCCTTTGCACATATTGTGATTCATTTAGATTTTCTTTCCAAGTACATCCGCATGAGAGATATTGTGAAATTGAACAGCTGACTTCTTGATTCCATACCCCTTTCTTACAAAGGTTTATATCAAGATGAATCGAAACTGACAGAACCCTGATATGATATTGACGTCTGAATCAACAATATTATGTCCATATGCATCTCTGCTTACTCGGTTTCCTGTGGCACTCGGCCTCCCACTAGGCCTTTCCCACATAGCTTCTGTATCTTGATTAATTTGCCCAAAGGTTCTCCGTCTGTATAAATGTTCTAACACTTGATATTCTGATATCAAAAGATATGCTGATATTCTCAGTAGAATGCTGTTGGGGCCCGTCCAGATGTAAATATAGTCTAGGATGTTGACATGACTCCACTAACGGCTGTTTATGTCTCCGTCCTGGATTTCCTCTCTTAACTCCCATTTTTTTTTTCCAAAGACATCTTCCCTGCTTAGCTTCCCTGAAGACAGAGGCATAGTTTGATGCACCAACAAAAGTTGTTTTATTGCTAAGTATGATGTCCTTGCCCAAGTGCAAGTGTTCTTTTTACCCATATTTTCCCTGTAGAATTTTTTTTGTTTTTATGACCACATACGCTTAATATATATATATTGCCTGTGTGTTCATGACTCGATTGCAGGCCTCTTTGTATAGTCTGTGAGGGCCACACCGTGGCATTTGCCAGTGCAGTGACTTCCGCTCAGTTCCCCCTGGCAGGCTGACCAGCAATTTGCCTCTTCAGCACAATGCATTGTGGGATCTCACCATGTAATCCCATGGTTAGAATGGAGGATGCGTTCCGGGCCCAATAATGAGTGCCCTCTCGTCACGGAGGAGACTGGTGACACATCCCAATTACCCAGCTCTCCCCTAACCTGCCCCATCGCTCCTCCAGCTGCGGTAACAACCTTGTTAGGAAGATGTGGAGGGGGGTTGGAGGATTTGACCTTGTGTGTGTGTGTGCATGGAGTGTACTGTGTGTGTGTGTGTGGTCGCATGCTAATACAGTAGGAGACATGCAACGTCGCCCATGCAAAGACAAACCCCAGTCTCTGCATAGATCACGTGGCCTTGTGTGAACACGTGCACACACAGGCAATGTTAACTTCAGTACGTTGTGCATTATAAGCTTTTTAATGATTTTCACTGGCTCTCTCAGCTGCAAAATAAAGATTTATACTGTCACTGCCACACATTTTTGACAAATGCATGTTTCTGTCTTCAAAAGTTCACGCTCTTTAGTGGGTGAAAGCTCTAAGTTCAGCGTGAATCTTAGCCACAGTATCTACAGTAGCTGTGCTTGTTACTTGTTACCCTAGCTTACTGTTGCTTGTTAGGCTGTTATTGTGGATTGGATTTACACAGTGGACACACTTTATTGGGCTAGATGAAAGGTGGCAGTATAGACCTAACCATGAAATAAAAAACAACAACAAATAAATAAAAAATAAACAGGACTTCCAGCCAGTACATGGCAGCCTGCTGGGACTGATCTGTTGTGAGTTGCCACTTGCTGCCAGGACCAGTTGACTGATTTAACATTTTTATCTGCAACTCATATGGTACTATATGAATGCAATGGTGTTTTCTCTGTGCAAATTCCTCTCCCTCATTACAGTACATTTACAATTTAACATCCTGCGTTGCATTGCTAATATATTTCAAATTCGAACTCCTGAATTGAATGGAGGCTAATTGTTGTGCCGAATGTGGCACAACCCTGTTGGGAGCATCGTGTCTTGGTATTGTGCGGCACAGTGAGTTTACTGTGGACTAGCAGACCAGTGGTTAGAAGTTGTGTGCATGAGTAGAGCAGAAGTTTCTCTTGTACCTGAGCAACAGGCAACACAGAACATCTTCTGTGGTCTAACAAGTCTCTGTAGGATCTCTCAAACACCAGGCTGTGTGTGTGTGTGTGAGAGAGAGAGAGTGAGGTTTGGAGACCAAGTTAAAAAAACTCGACTCAACAAGCACCACTGCAGGAATAATTCAGGGACTTGTTTTTGTTGTAGATTTAGGTCATGGTAAGCTAAGAATATAACCCTTTGTATGTTCTCTCTTTTCCAGAATATTTAAAAGGGAACCTTTAAACCTTTGTTAGACTCTCAACTCTGTAGCTTCCTTACCTCAATTATAAATGCTCACAATATAATAATCCCTCCTTCACATAAATTCTGGACTGCAAACTAAATGTTTTTGGCAGTCAATGGTGGACTGCCTTGTTTCTCAAAAACGACTTACTTACTACATACTTGTAATATAAAAGCTGAGGGTCGTCTTTTTTTTTTCTTTGGTTTTATGTTGTAGTTCTTCTATTTTAAAACGGAAGTATATCTTTATATAATATATATTAAATATATTAAACACTACAACAATTGAATTAGATCAAACTGTTTCTTTTAGGTGTAAGTGAAAGCTAACAGCTGTGTGTACTTCTGTATGCGTCCATAAACAGGTGTGTGTGTGTATGTGTCCAGCCCTTCCTGATCTCCTCTAATGCAAAATATAGTGAAAAGAATGTCAGTTTGGCATTCGATTATCTCATCACGAACGCATGTGGTACGTTCCATTGATCTGTTTGTAGATATACAGATGATTGAATTGTGCCGAGTTTGCGTTCCATTAAGCTCCACTACGAGGACAATAATCTGACACAGTGGGTGGTGGTGGGGATCACAAAGGGCCATAAATAAGAGAGAGAGGTGGCCAGGATGAGAAATTTACAGCCACAATCTAATCACAGAATAAATCTGTATCTCCTGGCCGACTTATTGGCAGGATGAATAATTTATTGGACATTTTAGTAAGCCATTTCCCACGGCTTTATTTTCCGTGGTATTTCCACATCTGTCCTCTCCCGCCCTCACCTTTCCTCCTCTCAACAGGATCCTGAGTAACAACAAGATCTCGCTGCTCCGGAATGGCTCCTTCTACGGCTTGGCCGCCTTGGAGAAACTGTGAGTACTGTAGCTCAAGCCCGTTTGCTGCTTGTCGTCTGCAGAACATGAAGGCCTGCCAGCGCAGGAACAGGACAGGTCTGGGGGAACCTGTGGGTTGGGAAGATGTTAGGTATTTACGCTATGGAAGGCAAGCTCATTACTGAGGACTCCAGCACCGTATGTAACTCCAATTGCCACAGTACATTTCTTACAAAGGGGATGATATTTAGAGTCCTTGAAGGAGACAAAGTAAGGTAAGCATGCAGGTTCCAGTGGAGACTAATCCCACTCTGACAAGTGAGTCCCCAGGCTGCATGGGTCCCTGAGGTATTCATCCATGCTGCATGATGATGAACATGACGATGGCTTCCCTGGTCATTCCGGTCTGACCCTGAGCCAGCTATTGATCGCCCTTCGACCCCATTCCAAACCAGTAACTGCCTCTTCCACCCGGCAGCGCGGTGACATTCAGCGATGACTGGGAGAAACCTGAGTCGGAGAAATCAGAGGGAGTTATTCGCTGGGTGGCTGTGATAGAAAATCATTTAAATCTCTCCATCTCTCTCCTTTTTCTATCGTGCGCGCTCACGCACACACGCACGCATGCACACACACACGCGCACACACACCTTTGCAGCCTACTGCAGTGGTTCTTTTGAATATTATTAAAGTCAGTTTGGCCCCATTTCAATGCGGCCTGACAGTTACTTCACACTGGAGTAATGTTAGTGGAATGACTCTTCTCCATCCCTCTACTCCTTCATGTCCCGGAATTCTGCCTCCCTGTCTCTGTTTAACCTATAGAATGATGTCATCTGCCCCCCTGGTCTTATTACTGCCATTAAAGCCTTCTACCTTTTATTCCCCAGCCCCCTGCCAATGATAATGGAAGGCCGATATCATCGCTGTCTTTTAAGGACATTTCGTTAAGGGTTTCCTTGATCGTTAGAGCTACACTTTGATCTCTTAGACCGACCAATGGCCTTGCTCCATCCCAATCCCCACTTTCCACCCCAAGCCAGAGACACACACACACACACACACACACACACACACACACACACACTCTCCTGGTTCAACCTGTCCATCTTGCCAGCTGTAGCATTTGGCAAAGGCGCGCCTGTCGCTATCAGGGGTGCCAAGGCTGCTCTCGCAGGTGCCCTTAGCGAGTTGGTGGTGACGGCCAGCTGTTGCCTCGTCTGGCCTCCGTGTCTCTGGCTGGCTGGCTGGCTGGCTGGCTGGCTGGCTGGCTGTCGTCCAGCGGGACTTTGTGGTGCATTGGCAACTGATTGACAGGCCTAATGTCTCCGTCTTTGGAGCGGTTTTGCGGCAGCTGAGGACCCAACGCGCCGTCAACGGGACGGGTGATTATCTCTTCTGGCATGCCAGTTTGAGACCAGGCTACCTGATGTCTACACAGAATGTTACCTGATTGGTACAAGATAAGCAGTGGGTGACAAATATGGGCTAATGTGTTTAAATGTTTTGATGGACGATTGTTTTAGAGCAGTACAAATTCATACATTACCATAACATACATGTTAGATAAATACAGTACCAGTCAAACGTTCGACTGGTACTGTAGATAGATTAATATGTCTCTTTAATATTACAAAAATTCTTCTGTATATTTTCCTCTCCATACACCAGTAAGCTTCTAAATAGTAGCCTGTATGTTGGTCGCTGGCCTGAAATCCACTATATGGACACAAGTCCTCTAGTTTTGGACTAAATGGGTCAGATGGGAGCATACCAAATAAGCAGAGCTTGAAACCGTTCTCTGCATAGAACATTGAATTTCGGTTTAAGGATTCATCATGGGTTCTCGTCATGGAAACCTTTTGATGTGGTTGGCGGAGGTTGCTGTGGTGAGTCTTTCTGATAGATTAATGTGTTTTCTCACACTGATACGGGTTCAGTATACTCAGTCTCTCCTGAGAAAACGACAGATTCAATATTGGAAATAGGTTTTACATTTGCACAAAGCCTACATCTACATGAAATCAGAGTGCTGACAAAATGTGTCGAATACATCTTTCTATTCATTTGGAGGATTTATTGTTATATCAATATTGGTTTGTACAGCCCAGGTGGGGTTTCATCCTTGAGCTGGACCATGGGCCACTGTCATTGAATGGTAGTATTTATCAAGTATTATACCTTATTTCCTCAACAGCAACTTTAACCAATGAGTGAATAATAAGAATTCTGTAAAAAATCATATGAGGAAGATATCCTATAATTACACAATGCTATCATCATTAAATTAACCAGGTACACCTATGTAGAGGGATTGTGGGTGCTGTATATATTATTCTCTCTATATTCTTCTCTTTGCACTTATCATGTATAGTTAGAGTGGAATTTGTGACAGTCGCATTATCTGACCAGAAACTAATTTATGGAGAGCAGTAGGAGTATTATTCTCACATCTGACAAGAACTTACTGTATATTGCTGCGTTCAAGACATCTCAGAATTCATACAAAAAAATGCCTGAAAAACGAATGGAACCTTCGTCCAAATTTCCTACATGTGAAATTAAAGACCTCCAAGATGTATTGAATGCAACTTATCTCTAGCCTGAAGGGTTTAGAGGCGTATTGCGTGGACATAATCTGGGTGCAGGCAGGATCAGAATTCACCTTGGTGTCGGCAATAGCTCAATGGAATGGAAGTGACTGTCAGAGGTGTGGCAATGCGTCCTTTACAAAGTTTGTCATGCCAGTCTTCCACAATAACAATTGTGGAAAAAAAGCCTGGTTTCTGTGATTGATGAGGGCGTGGCAGCACGGTGGAGGACAGATGATCAGGCTGGCTGTGCATGAGGAATGCATGATGGGGCGATGCATATCCGGAGACTGTCTGAACCGAGTGGAGGTGTAAAATGCTTAAAGATCCCATCATTACAAACCCTGCTGGTGCTGAGGTTATCCTTCAAAGGTCAAGAGTCACTCGTAAGGTCTGCTATATATGAATGACCGCGTTGTGAAGCCTCTTATTCATTTATTCAGTAAAGTGCTTGTAAAGTGACAAATGTCAATATGTCGCTTACAGATTTTAAAATGCTTCCATATGGTGGAGCATGACTACATGCTTTCAAATAAAGTTCATTCTTAGTCTGAACCAATGCAGTTAGTTAGTTAGTTAGTTAGTTAGGATTTTGGCAAGCAATAATTTATTATGAAAAAACCCTGAAGAACCATGTTTGCTATTACAATATTTCAGAAACGCACTTCTTATCCAAAGTGGCCCCCCTTTATCGTGTCCCATTTTGACTTAGTGTTAAAAATAATAGATTAAATACGATACCACATTTTGATGCTGGGAAGTGGTGTGATGAAATATGGTTTCGTCGTTATTTCAAAGGCATCGGTTGCTGGGTCACAGCTGGGGCTAAACATGTGAGTACCATGGGCCCAGCTGATTTATGGTCAAGACAGTTGTTCTTTTCTGAGTCTCTTTTCTGAATCTCTCGGCTTTTGTGCTGCGCTACCCTATTGGTCACTCTTATTCCACCTGCAGTGAGAGAAACCCTTTAAAGTAGCAGACGTATTCTGGAATGTTTCCAGGTAAATTTAATAGGAATGGAGGAATTTGGAATTCTTTCTTGGTTTGAAGTCGAAGTATCGAAGAAATGTATTATATCGGGAACTATTTCAAATGCATCTCTTATCTTCACCTTCTGACCTTTTTTAAGAAGACTGAAGATAACCTAAATATTAAATATACTGGTGACAAAGACGCTCTCGGCCTTTCTTCTGTTATTCTTTGCCAAAAAGACACTTCTGAAATTTTAAACTGGCTTGAATAATTAAGTGAAAGATTCTTGTTTGTACAGTACAGTATCTATCTAGATAGTGTGTATAATTTAGTGTATAAATTCTACAGCATATCATCTAAAGCATTCCTAAACACAGTTCATTATACTGCAATCCTGGCTGTTTAATACCTCTGAATCTAGGCTTAGATCATCTTTTTTTAAAAGTGCATGATTCAAATAGATTTTTCAAACAAAACACTAAATATTTATATAAATGATTAACTTGTCTGCATAATATTAATGTTATAATATTGTGTTGACCATTTCAAATGGGCTATGTGATTTTGTGGCATGTGTTGCCAGATTATTTATTCACAACCCATGGTCCTGAGGTTCTGACTGTATGTAATGCTTTTACAATACAAACAGTACAGAAGAAAGTCCAATGGCTTTTGATGCTCTGTGGCAGCTCTTTCTACAAGCCTGTCACAATGCGTACACATTCTGCCTGTTTAATTGGGCTCAAATGTCTAACTGTTCCTTTTTCTCCCTTCCCTGTGAGACTTCAACACAGTTATTTACAGTTCAGTAGCGAGTTAGCAAGTTATTGCTCTAATTCAGTGGTTTTAAAATTGGGGGTTGGTTCCCCCTGAGGGTTTGATAGATGTTTTCATGGGATTTCAAGATGATTTCAAACATTTTAGAACATTCATTCATTTAAGGGGGGGGGGGGGGCATTTGTGCATCCATGCTCATTGGTGTTGATACATTTTTATGGTGTTTTATGGTGTTATGTTATGCTTTTATAAGTGATGCATTACTTATTTTTGGGGGTTAGGGGCTCAAAAGACCCAGTACTTTGCAGTTAAGAACAAATTACTTGCTGAGTGGTTTCAACATGTCAGTGTTGATGGTTTGTTTGTGTTGTACTCTAGCCTCTAGAACAGTCTTCTTGTAGGCTGGGAAGGCTGGTAAGGTTTCCAGACAGTACGATCGCTTCTGTTCCATTTGGGCCTTTTCACACCATCACAGACAGACAACTCAATCTTGTCTTCAGGCTCTTTCCATCTTTGTCTCTTTTCCCCCAAGCTCCAGTGTCGTATCTTTTTCTCTTCCTAATTCTCTTTATCTCTGTCTTTCTCTATCAGGGACTTTTTTGTCTCCCAAGTTTGCCTCTATCTTTTTGTCTATCTTCTCTCTCTCTTTCTTTCTTTCTTTCTTTCTTTCTTTCTTTCTTTCTTTCTTTCTTTCTTTCTTTTTTTCTTTTTTTCTTTTTTTCTTTTTTTCTTTCTTTTTTTCTTTTTTTTCTTTTTTTCTTTTTTTAAGGATACTGTATATATCACTTGGTGGGCCATTGAAGAGAGCAGGATGCACTCTCCTGTCTTTTGTCCTGTGTGTTTGTCGAGGCATCCTTTGTGTGTGTGTCTCTCTGACCTGAATATTTGTCCTGTGGGGTTTAGGAGGTGGGAGTAGGCTTACTGTAGCTTGGCTACAGTAAGCCTGTAGCTTGGCTGTATTCCTGTCATTGCAGACGCAATGACAGGAATCCTCTTGATTTTGCTGCAGAATGCAAAGTCAACTGACAAACTACAGTTTAAATGTATGCTCCTTGACATTTCCGCCCCAGCTCAGTATTTATGTTGGCTATAGGGGGAGGGGTAGAGAACGTTGTAAGCCTCGGGGCTCTGTCGGGGGAAGGGTAGAACAGAGTACCAGACACTCAGCCCTCTGTTTTAGAAATTTTTTGTAATACTGGTTTTAACAACAAAGGTAATTCAGCAATTCTATAGTTTATAGTCTATTTAATGACATTTTGAATGATCAAATTATGGTTTCAGTCAAAACTGCTTTTGCCTTAGGCTAGCTTGTGCATGTGTGCGTGCGTTGGTATGCTAAGTGGGCAGACTGGGTGATGAATTTAGCTATTAGCGACATATGGGGAATAGCCCAGTATCCTCTGGGTCACACACCTCGAGAGAAGTTGAGCAGACAAAGATGTACAGCTACAGTTTGAATGAATTGTCAACCACATCAGTGGCTTTTCAGATGTGAAATGGCGGGGTTTATCCTCCAGTTCCTCAAACTGCTGCCGACCTGCGGAGTGGAAAATGTTTTTTGTTTAAACATTCATTTCATTTGAAGTTCTCCAGCTGTACCTACATTGGATAGCTGGGCTGTGTTTTCCCCCAAAGGTATAGTGGTTTGTTTGTAGAAGTGTGTGTGTGAGTTGTGACAGTATGAGAGAGAGAGGAAGAGAGAGAGAGAGAGAGAGCTCCTGATTAGCTCTCAGGAAACAGGGAGACTTATTTATTCTAGAGAACCTCCTTCCAGGCGTTTTCTGCCCCTGTCAATCACTCAACAATAGGCTTAAAGCAAAAAGTTACCATGGTTTCAGTAATGAGCGAGCAATATGAGCTGAACAAAATAATACATTGTTTGGTGGTGAGAGAAATAAGCAACATTGAATGAAGGTATAAAAACACCGGCAACTTTTATTGCTACTGTCTTTCATTTGTTTGCCTTTTGGAAATTTCAGCTATGGCTTTTTCAGATGAGAGTATATTTACTTATTTACTTACTTATTTATTTACTTGTTAACAGTGATAAACCACTCAGAAAGACCACTATAAAGCTCTTGATTAACAACACTAAGAATAAGGTGAATGTGCCTTCATAACTCCTCTACAGTAGCATGCTTGACGTCTTCGCCCTTTCGGCTTTCTGCCCCTCAGCTAGACGGCCAATCAGTGAGCAAAATAACACTTAGCACCTGGCTAATGCAGAGGCAACAGAGTGGAGTCGTGCTGCAGGCACAACAGGTGACCGTTTGACCTCCAGCCTCCGCTCGCCTTCTGGTAGCACGCTGCACATGATCAAAGCCTGCCTAAGACAAGAGCGGAGATGAGCGTGAGCTGTGGGCCGACCTGTCTGGACTAGAAGGTTAGCCAGTCAGGAAGACATCCTCAGGGCTCTCCCTAAGGCACTTATAGCATCCCATCACGTGAACCACAAACCCAGAGGAAGTCTGAAGCAAGTCTGGTTACCGATACTGCTTTTGAATGTCAGCAGAAAGGCCAGTCAGTTCAGGTGCTCAGGCCAAACCAAGTATGCAGTTCAGTGAATATTCTCTACTTTCTAAGTATAAGGTTTACACTAAGGTTGAAGTCTAAATTATGATCTGCTATACTGAGGAGCTCAACCCAACGCACATGTTATGTGTGTTATCATGCCATTTAATTCCAACTAACACAGGGAAAAGTTATAGCAGTTATGAAAGAAAGCTGTAGGTGTGTGTGGGTCTTTTGGTTACAACCTTACTGAAGGGGTTACTGTATATTGGGAGGCCTAATGGTGCAGACAAAGTGTTTTAACTGAGGGCTGAACAATTTAACACGAGACATAGATCATTTAATCCACACGACAGTCGTTTATCTGGCCATAATGACGGTTCGTTTTCTGTGTGTAAGTATTGCTTCACATCGAGTATTGCTTCACATCACATCCCAAAATTACTTTGGGATGCAGGGACAATTAACACCAAGACCTTTTGGTAGGGATGTAGATATCTATTTTCAAAAATCTTCATGAGATTTTAGCACCATTAATACATGTTTATGTCTCAAATAAAAACTTTAGCATTCCAGTTGTACACACTTTATAGAAAAAGGCTAAATGTTAGATAGTGCTATTGCTGTTTAATTGTTTCTTTTGGCTGGCCTTAATCTGGCCTGTATGTGGCTGTAGAGAACAATTGGGTTTGGGCCAAGAGGGCTGAGTTGTTCTGCATTGTTACTCATTCAGACAGAAAAGCTGGCCTTCTGCTGATTGTCATCGCGCCCGATGGACATGGTCAGAGGAAACAGGCTAACAATTTCAGGAAGTTTTCTTTGGCTAGCAGGGAAAACCTTTCTGAAGTCCAATTTTAGCGTAGTCAGGGCTTCGAGGAGCGTGCTTGCTTGCCCCCTGGCTAAATGTTGCGTGTGCCTTTAGCATGCAGGACAGTGTTATCTTAACCAGCAGGTGCCCATTTTGCAGACTATCTTGCAGAATAAAGTTGCTTCCTTCTCCTTGTCAGTGGTCATCTGGGTGTCTTGCTAGTGAGATCATTTCAAGGGCAAGGTTGGAATTTAAATAATCAGGAACAAAGTCTTTTTTAGTGGTATTAGTATTAACAACTTCAGTATCTTCTCTCACTTGTCTTGCCAGGTAGCGCTTCAAAAAGGGTTGGCACTTGTGCCGCATTAATTGATTTATAGACACTGACCTCTTGTGAACCACTTCCTTTATTCACTACCTTGATTTTCCCAGGGCCAGCATCTCAAGCAGGACACCTGTGTTAACCATTTAGTTCCTGTAAAACACAGGGTTTTAAGCTTATTTGGCTCATTAGATCTTTTTGGATTGATGGTGGGTGGATCAGTGGCTGAGAAATCCACCTGGATGTCTCAGCCACTGATTTCTCTACATTACCCATATTCCCTATTTGTGAGCATCTGTCTTTCTCTATTTCTATTTTAAAAAATGATATCCTTTCATGTTAGGATCGGCTCTTAATTAATTTTACTTAATGGCATATTGCTATGTAATGGAATAATGCTTAGGAACTGTGGTGTAATGGACCACCCCACACAGGAAGGTCTTGGGTTTATGTGCTATGCGCTTTTATTTCAGCACGTGCACAAGTATCGCTCAGGACTTGACACAGCCAGGTACTCAGTATTCACTCAGGACTTAGGACTGCCTGGTAACTAGAATAAAACATTCAGGACTTTTGATGCTGCTTGGTCTCGTTCCACCAGCTTCTCACTTTACTATCTTTTCACTCTCCCGCGGGCCTGACCCACGAGCCTTTTACTGTGTGGGAGACAGGTGATTATATACTACTACTATATGCTATATACTATATTATATTACACCTGTTCCCAATCCCCAAGTCCCGTGAACCACGCCTCCCGAACCCACCTCTCATATACAAACAGCGCAAACACCCCCCCCCCCCCCCTCCCCCCCACAGGAACTGAGTCAGCTGTGATGACTGCTGACCTTTTCAGCTATTGACAAATGTACTTCGCCTTGGGTAAAAGTGTCTGCTTAAATGCTGTAAAATGTCATTTTTCTGCAAACTACCTACAGCATACTAGCCGAACCCAATCACCTCCACACAGTCCTGAGGACAGTTGATTGAGCATGTTGATTGGAAATGCTTGTCTGTCACCCCTTTGCTTAGTTCAGACAATAGATTTAGATTGACAGATAGATAGATAGATAGATAGATACAGTAGCTTGATCAATAAACTAACTGTCTGACTCTGAAACATTTGCTGCAGAGCTATTGTCCCATTATATGGCACCACAGTGCATTTTACAGTTACTGTAATATTGAGACATTTCTGGACAGTTCCTAGGGCTTTTTAAGTTTTTAAATATTAGGCACATGGTTGGACATGGGGTACATTTTGGTAAGTAAGTCTTTCTCTCTCACACATACACATTTTTGTCTTTCTACTCTAGGGACTTGAAGAATAATTTGATAAGTACAGTGGACCCTGGGGCCTTCCGTGGTCTACTGGCTCTCAAGAGACTGTAAGTATGATAAATCCTTGTGAATGTCTTCTCTAAGGGGACAGGGCCCCTGGTTAAAGGGGTTGTTTTTGATGTCGATGTATATTTTCTACTCACCTGTGATGTTGTGCACTCTGATTATACCATCCTTCATCAGATACACAATAGGTTTACAATAGTGATCCACCACCTATTATGGAGGTAAACTGGGTCAAACCCATTTAAAACTTAAATATAAAAATAATCCCTGATGTAAAGCAAACACAATGCACTCGCTCAAATTTGAGGAATTTATTTATTACATTTTTATTAAGGATGTCCTGATCCGATATCAAACATCGGTATCGGAGCCGATCCAAGAATTCTTAACTGATCGGTATTGGCAACCGTAGCCCAAAACAGAGCCTGATCTATATCCGTGTTTGTCCAATTTATATCAGTTGCGCAGATTGTAACATTTCGTCACACGCTACAGTGGGCCTGAGATTTTATCGAGATTTTAGCTGTGTAAAATTCTTTAAATTGGAAACTCAAAGCAGCCCAACCGCTACCTGCAAAGCGAAGCTTACTTAGACGAAGAAAGCACCAACGTAGCTTTCGCTGGCTGCGTGTGTTTCCAATCACTGCTGTCTTTATAATCCAGTGATCACTAAACAGCGTGGGATCAAAACATAAGGTTGTCAGGGCAACGTTACGGAAACATATAGTCGTTAAAAATGTGAATATGGGAACAGACGATTTTTAGCTACCTTATTAGGCCATAGGCTATCCAAATCCACCTCCCTCCCACATTAGCCTACCCAAACCTCAACCTCACCGGCCGCCTATAGCGATCACCTACAGTACGTGTTTGTAGCAGAAGCTTTAATAATGTGACACAGAAGCAATGAACGTTACAAGAACCTTTTAATGAAACTCTGATGAAGCACAATGAAAACAGAAGATAGTAAACCATCACGCATGACTGTCGGGACACATTACTGCTAAACACACTCTAAACAGGAAGTAGAGTAAAGTAATTAATAGGTTGAATTTTTCCTGTGAGATTGCATTATGTTGGCATCATGATTCATTTACATGAAAGTTAAACACCCTGTTTATTATTAATAAAGTATAAGAATTCAGACATGTATGCATGTAATGCTAAGTGTGCACTGCAGCACTTAATTAAATGAGTGGTGTTGGGAAAGGCACGTTTTTTATTGTGGAGAGCGAGATATTTGGCACCACAGTCTAGTATTGGGCTTTCTTTAAACTAGACAACAAATTCGTCTGCTGCTTAAAACAAAGGCGTAGTGCACGCATCTAGGCTACTTTAAGTGGTGGAGCTTAGTCAGCGATACTCTGACTAAGTATTAGTATGATCGTCATTTTTATCGTAATGATAGTTTCATAAGCTGACGAAAGCTGAATACTTTCATTGACTTCCATTGGAAGAGTTGGCTACATTGACAATGCTTGTAAGTAGGAGAAAAACATAGATTATATAAAATTATGCCGGCCTTATTCTTTTGTTATTTTATGCATTTAGTTCTTATCCAGACCCTTTAACCTTTTGTTACCATTTAGAAAACCTTTGAGAAGCCTATATCTTTAATTTAGAAGGGAAAGCTGGGATTTCGGAACGTGCACTAAATCTTAATGACTTTGGTTGTAGCTGCAGTAGATAAAAGGAAGTCCTATTTTGGTGAGATTATACTTCTACTTGAGTAATTTTCTGGACAAATACTCTCACTCGGGCGTTCTAGATATAGGCTCCAGAGTGAGTGACGTGATTGCAGGCTGATAGTTAGTGGTTTCTGGGGCTGGCTGGGCTGCATCCAGTGAGTTAGTGGTGCTGATTCGGGGCGCGTGTGTGCCAGGCTCTGGGAGCAACAGAGTGCTAATTTAAGTGCACCCCAACTGGTGATTACTGGAGTGCTATGCTTATTTTCCCCCAGCTGCTGCAGCACAGCAGCTCTTTAATTACACAGCACGAGGACACAGAGACACGGATGCCAAAGCACTCAGCCACTTGCATACAACGGACACGTGTGTTTGCACACGCATGCACGCATTTGCTCGCGCACACGTGTGTGCCAGGAATGGTTATGTGGAGGGTGAAAGGTTACAAAGGGTCAGGGCTGATATCCCTGCAGTTAAATAAATATGGTACATATTGTAAACTGTTTTGTTCTATTTGTGAAATGATAAAGCTACAGAAGCTAACAATTATTTACATAGCAAGACAATCTGCAAAGTCTTAGCGAGGTTGAGCCCAGTCCAAATGTCAATAAACCATGGGTTTTGGTGTCTGACAAAGGCATCCTAGAGAGCATCATTATCTTGTGTTTTATGTTGTTGTTGTTGCATGAATTTTATGATGTGAAGTTACATTAAGATAAGGACTTAACACATAATAATTATGTTAGAATGCTAATTTGATTAAATAAGAACACATGATGTCAACACAAAAAACGTCTTCAGAAGCAGCCCTTTCTTATTTGTAGAATCAAATGCAGTGGCCCTGCAAAACATTAAGACTTAGAACGAGTATAAATATATATTTTTACAGTATAGCTTTATAAGTATGATATTTAGATTAATTAATAGTCTCCTTAAATGTGTTTAAGTACATTTGTAAAAAAAAGTCAGAATATACTGTTTATTGTACCTATAATTATAAATCTTGATAAATGTTAATTATCATGTTGTTTTGTTAATAATTGTTAATAATACAGGTTAAGCATTTTACAATAAAATGTCCACTTAATTAGCCTGTGACTCAATATGAAAGTTGCTGCTCGGTTGGCTACTGTTGAACGAGGCTACAATGTAAAACCTGCTTTTGATATCAATATGATTAGCAGTCTTTGTGTGCAACTGCATTTATTCAGAAAAAGAACATTGTGAGTACATTGTCAATAACTAGTAACCATTATTTTCTGGGCAAAAAAAGGTTGAGAAGCACTTTCTGATGTTGTTAGAAAATACATGTACGACAGAGACCAACCGCATATGTTTTTAGAAATTAATGCCTTTTTAATATTGTGCTTCAGACACCTGTTCAAGTCTAGGTGTATTAATATAAAACTACAGAGAAATGCTTTTATCTATAAATCGCACTTTAAGCCTTGTGTTTTTCCTCCTTATAGGGACCTATCCAACAACAGAATTGGCTGTCTCTCCCCTGACATGTTTCTAGACCTTGGCAACCTCTCCAAACTGTGAGTACTAATCCCAAAATTGAAAACACACCGCGTTGTATGCTGAATTTATACCGTGTGCGTGTAAAAAAAAATATGATGCTTATTTTAGATAAAAACCACTTCAGTAATGTATCACAAGGTATTGCGGGTTCAGCCTCATGAGGAATGTACTGTTTCTGTGTGAATGTGTCTTTGTTTTCTTGCGCGTGTGTGTTTTTCCCAACAGAAATCTATCTGGAAATATATTTTCCACCTTGGCCATGGGATTGTTCACAAACCTCATAGCTCTCAGAGTACTGTAAGACAATAACACACACACACAGACAGACTCATTCACACAACTAACCATGCAATTAAACAAAAACTCCAGTAAATATATATAAATGGAGATAATTGACACATTCACACTGTAGATCGCTCATAACACACACTGCGACTCAGTTGTAACTGCACTCTGGTATTTCCCACCAGGCACTTTGGTACAGAGACCCTGTACTGTGACTGCCAGTTGGAATGGCTGCTTCTGTGGGCCAGAGCCAGCTCTGTACGCGTCGGCAACGACACCACCTGCATGTTCCCCACCCGTCTGCACGGCCTGGAGTTCCGCAACCTCCGCGAACAGCAGCTGCGATGCGGTAAACATTTAGAAACAGTAGAGCTATAGTAGTACAAGAGAGAGGAAAGTTGGGATATTGTATTTGCAGTCACGTCTCAAAGGGCTTTGACCCAAGACCCCCAAAAAGTGCATTGTACTAAAGACTAATGTTGCACATTAGTCTTTAAAAGCTAATTTTTGTTGTATTTACATGGCGAAACCAACTGGGGTCATTTTGAAATACAGCCACAGTTATTCAAACTCTATTACTATTTGGTTTTCCGTACAATGGTAGATAGAGAAATAATGATGAGCCCATGTCAAAATTCATATTAAATAATTGTAATACAATGTGACCATAATGTACTAAATGAATGGCCTTTACATAGAAGGAGAAACCACCCCTGACATCCAGCCCCCAGAGAGCAATGACAAATGGTTAGGCTCATGCTACTGTATGTTCAGGACATACTGGCCTGTCACAGGAGGAGCTGGTATTTCCTGTGTTCCTGTCTGTCAGTGTGGCCTGAGCAAGGGACAAACCTTCCACGGTTTTCCAGTTGGACGTCCACAGCTACAAGTGCGTGGCTACTTGGTTATTATTTTCTACAAAAAAGTGTAATATGGTTGAAGTTATGTTATGGTGGACTTTAGGTAGGGCAGTATTTAGGGTCATCAACAGAAGTATAACATCTTCCTCCTTCAAAATGACTGCATTAGGTTCCCACACCTCTCCTGACGATGTGTAATATTTACGTACTAAATTATGACCCACATCAAATAATAACATAATAATTTGCATTGGCGGAACTGGCTCCCACTGTATTGACTGGGGTGAAATTGACCCCAACACATAGCCCGTGTGACGTTTCAAGCCTTAAAATATATTTAATTTAATAATTGGCTGACATCACACTGACACACTGTTAACTGTTTTGATCAGGGGTAAAAGACAGAAAACAATTTCATCAGGTTACTAGGAACAAATTGATTGACAAAATGACCCCACTAGGATGAGGGTTAAGTCGGTCTATTTGGATAATAAGCTTCCATTACTCATGGTTACATTTGCACCAGCTGTGAAGCGTTTGACAGTTTTGTACTAAATCATTGCTTCTTGGCAGACTTATCTGATAGATTGCCCTGGGCCAAAATTGTCTGCTGTGACAGCCCTGTACCTGTATAGATGGATGGATATGCTCATATCATGGTATTGGGCTAGACTAATGATTTTAGAAGAAGGTCCTGTGGTTTTAAAGTTGTACTAAATCTTAAATGGTATTCAAGATTTTAACAAATAGATTTAAAAAATTGACATGTTACTTTAATTTGACTCTTAAAACCGTTAAATCTCGAAATATCCATTTCAAATGCTGTAGCTTGTTTACTCTTGTGTTCTGACAATTGGTTCAGGGAAGGAGGGGTCTTCAAATGCGATATTGCTCATACAAGCTTTAGTTACACTTCTGTGGATTTGTTTGTCTGGTGTGGCAGAAGTAAGTCAGTGGACCCAATATTCTACCAATGCTTATTGTTATTGCTATAAGAGATAGACGCCTGCACATTTTAAAGTAACGGGCATAGAGAGGTTAAATACATGAAACCACATCCCTTTGCTGTAATGTATCATTACTTCAATCTGAATAGGCATCAGTAAGAAAACAGGCTTCATGTCACCAGCTCCAGTCTCCGCGATCTGCCCGCTAGGGGCTAGCACCCTACACCCTGAAGCCTGCCCCCTGGTTAGAGTTATTGGCTACATTAAAGAGGCTTTTTTTTTTTTGCGAAAGGTTAGGGAAAGGCAACCTGGTCGGCCCTCCCTCCCTCTATATCTGTGCAGTGAACCATGGGGGAATTGTATCTCATATGTGATACAATCATTCTCCTCTTCTCCTTACATTTTCTTCACACAGGTGATATTGCTCTGGAATGAGAATCCCTTGGGTGGGTGGGTGGGTGGGTGGGTGTGTGTGTGTGTGTGTGTGTGTGTGTGTGTGTGTTTGTGTGTGTGTGTGTGTGTGTGTGTGTGTGTCGGGGGATATATTATTGTCTGCATGTGTGAATGCATTGTACCTACAGACCCACTTTGGGGTGATCTACAATAATAGCAACAACATATCTCACCCCCCATTGTGCCCACCCTCACCTGCTGTGTGGGTTTTGCATACACAGCCCTGCAGGCCTTAAACAACTCTCCGTCTGTGTCGCAGTCATTCTGGAGTCGGAAACGTGTGTTTTTCATTCACACAGCGCAACTGTAAGCAATTACGGACTGGTTCTGTGCAGTCCAGAGCACCAGGAGTGGACTCCACTGGTGAGACGAGCAGTGCTGCTTTCAGACCCTACTGTGTCCATTATGGGATTACAATGATAACATTCTGGGCTTCCCATTTGCCGGTCCTAGCAGTCCTCTGCAGCACAGCACACCATACAATGGCCCATTCATTCACTTGGCAACAAGCAGCCTCGGACTGGACTCACAGTGCCTGACTATCATGTTTTGTAATGTTATTTATCAGCAGATATTTCTGTATTTTTGTAGCCCCGTGTACACTGGCCGGGACATTGGCAAAGTCCTATCTCAGCACCTGCCACTGCAGTGCAGAAGCTACTTTTTAACGAAAACATAGACGGGAGATTAAAATGTCTTTCTTCAAACTCGTGCAAAATAAAATATGAAAATGTGTCCTCAGAGGTTTGGAGAAACCGAATGAGCCACAGAAGTTAAGTCTGTTTCTAAGTCCTTGGCTCCGATGTGATGAGTAACAGATGTTGGGGCCATACATTCACCCCTCTCCTCCTCCAATACAGATCAGATATAGGTCACAAACCAGGGGGAACGGGGAACAGGGGTGGGGGGGGTCCTGTGTATCTAAGGTGCTTCCTTCGTGGAGGTCAGAATGTCTGTTCTATTAATCTGTCTTCAGGGAGAGCCCTCTGTTGTAGAAACCCACGGCACAGATTTAAAATGCAGAGCTCGCATGGGATGGGAATATTCTCTGTTGGGGTGTTTGGGTTGTACAAGTCCCTACTCTCTAAAGCAATATTTATTGCATGATGACATGGCAGTGCAACGGGGCCTTTCATGGGCACTGTGTCGACAAATTAAATTCCAAGCCCAGTCTTGTGTGTCATCGCCCGTGGGCGTGTCTCTAATAATTTCATGACTTCAAAATATAGCCTGCCGTGTCACTTGTGGCTTTGAAGTTGAACCACGGATCTCTTTTGAAAATCGGCTGCTCCGAGAGGGTTGCTGTGACTGTCGAAACAGACGCAGGGGCATCCACTCGCCATCCAAGTATCATAAAACTGGCTCATTTAATTTGAAAATCAGTATGGGCGAACGATTAAAATATATATAGGACCATTAACCTTTATCTGGGCATCCATATGCAGACTGTGTCTGTCCATCTACTAGCTGTATCAATTATTGCTATATCATGGATGGATGGATGGATATAGACGTGGTACATTTACAATAATTGGATCATGTACTCACCCCCGGCAAGACTGGAACAGGTGATTCTCATCATGGTATAACTGTAGCACCAGAGAAAACAGTTCAAAGGCCTGAACATTCGTTTACAACAAAAAACTGAATAATAACATTTTAGGGAGCTATTAAGCACTTGACCACTTTTAATACTAATATTTAGGATGTTATTACTAAGCCCCATGGGGACAACAAAATGCCTTATTTACTATAGCTCTCCTTCTGAAACCAACACACCCTGTGCACCGATGGACACAACAATCTGACGTGCACGGACGAGGCCGGGCCTCCCAGCTACACACCCGTGATCCCGGGCACAAAGTTTGTTGTTTCAACACTATCGCCATCAGCAAAGTCAACAGTCGATGCCCCCCACGCTGCTTCTTCTGCTGCAAGGCCACCGGTGGAGATAACAAGGCTTCGGCTGCTGTAGCTACAGAACAGCACACGGCAGCGGAGCGCGGCTGACACGGTGGGCTAAAGTCATTACCTAGACACCGTCAGGGAAAATGGCTTATTAGCAACAGATTGGTGTCATTACTCGCTCGGCACTTATACATACTTGTACATATAGCGTCAGTATGGTGTGTCACGCTGTGGCGTAATTGGAATGTTTAACGCCCCTACTGTGAATATGGACTTACTTAAACATAATCTGGAGATCAATGTGATGTCGCTTTAATGCTTGTGGGGTTTTGTTTCTGGCACACACATCTCACTCGAGGGAGCTCTTAAGTTGTACTGTCGTAATACCTTATAGAGGCGTGTTGACTCTGAGTGAATTATTTGAGTCGTAAAAGGTTGCAGAAACCGCGAACGCAGGTAGAAGTGTCTGCCGCACGGATCTGAGCCTGTTCCTTGGCGTGTGACGGATCGAACGTGCTGTCTGTGTTCAGAAGGAATTTGGAGGGGGGAACAAACTCTACGGGGTCTGTGCACACATGCCCAGCCAGGTGACACTGAAATGTCCCCATTTCAGTTTGAGCACTGCGATTTAAAGCACATCTCTCCTTTGACTTTTCATGTGGTCATATGTGCAGGGAGTGAAGCTACCAACCATGTATTAACTGGACCTGTTTTTTGGTACCCTCATACAGTAAAATCAAACCTCCCGTAGTCCAGCCTTTCTCGACTTAAACCCTTTTCATCTAATCTCTGCTTTATCACACAGTGATGCTCTCTGGCTATACGGCTGCAGGAGTTAGCTTGCAGCTAGGTACCTGTAAGTAGCCTAATCCTATCACTGGCTGTGGCATCCCTCCATTGTGAACGTAAGCAGTCAAGGACAGTCTAGGGAAGCACTCTACGCCTTTCTCCTTTATCAGTTGTTAAATCACACACAGCACCAACATGTGGGAATGAGGGATGGGGAGGGTGAAGTGTGACCTTGACGATGTTTAAGTGTGTGTTCCTGCACACATACAGTACGTATATCTCTAGGTGAATTAGTGCATGGGGCCTTTGTGTATTGTTTGTGCTTAAACATATGTGTGAATTGTATTTTTTACTTAACGTTTAATTTTGTCATTGACGTGCAAGTCTATATCACAAGCCACTTTGGTGAGCATCACACACTCTTGTTTTTTGTAAATTTGCCAATGTAGCACAGTAGTTTCACTGGAAATGTTCCCAACATTTGACCTTCTTGTAAAATTACTTTTCATCATCTTTTTTTTTTTTGCATGCATGCATGCATGCATGCCAGTTCAGATTGGATTTAGCAAAAAATGGTCTGAAGCAGGTTACCACAGCCCACTTTTTTCTTTTCAATGGATAGTGGAAGAATTTGCTGAAGTAATGGAAATCTGTTTCCATTACTTCTATAAATATAACATTTTTAGAAGTAAGGTGGATCCCCGTGAACACATACTGTAGTATACAGTATGGGGAGAGTGCTTTTGGGTGTGCCGTGGATTTGCATCCAAACAGAATAGTAGTGCAGCTTTTGCTAGAAGTTAAGTTATGCTCAGCTGAAGATGGTACGCACTAGGAGATACCCTGGCGATAATCATGTAATGATACTAGAGCTTATATACAACCATGTAACTTAAATACGGGGGTTAAGATGGCTGACCTGTGTCTCTGGTCTCCTAGATGGGCCTCTGGAGCTCCCCCTGTTCCAGCTCATCCCATCCCAGAGGCAGGTGGTGTTCCAGGGGGACCGGCTGCCCCTCCAGTGCACTGCCTCTTACCTGGACTCCACGCAGGAGCTCCGCTGGCTCCACAACGGCCTGCCCGTCTCTACACAGGAGGAGCATGGGGTCAGCCTGGAGGAGACCCTGCTGCATGACTGCTGCCTGGTCACCAGGTAACCACACACACACACACACACACACACACACTGTTTAGCGACTGCTGCCTGGTCACCAGGTAACCACACACACACACACACACACACACACACACACACACTGTTTAACGACTGCTGCCTGGTCACCAGGTAACCACACACACACACACACACACACGCACACACTGTTTAGCACCTGCTGCCTGGTCACCAGGTAACCACACACATACACACACTGTTTAGCGACCGCTGCCTCACACACACACACACACACTGTTTAGCGACCCGTCCGTGTGGACGTCGATATCCGAGCTTAAAAAAAAAAGAAAAAACGCATTAAAATCTTGCTTCAAACGTCTGACACGTCAACGCACAACAATGTAGGGCCCACGTGGATGCACCTGGTCCATATAGACTGGCCCAGATCACTGCACCTCAGTGACCAGTGCACACATCTATCTCTGCCTCCCTGCCTGTCTCTCTCTCTCACATAGTGTGTGATTTACCTTTGTTGTCTGTGCCCTTGATAAGGATCTAAAAGGACAGGACAGAATTGGCTTGGCAGCGCGCCACTCTCCGCAGCAATCTAAGGTCGCCCCCTGGAGGCCGGGCTAGGCCGGCGGCTCCCGCCGCGCCGCCAGGCCGCTAGCTGCTTGCGCGCTAAGAGGAACAGATGCTGAATCATTACGTTGATAATCTGGGCCAGCGGTGATGCTCACACACATTTTCTTTTTACATTTCCTAGTCGCCGCAAGCTCCAGTCTACGCCCTGTCTTTGTTTTACCCGGCGGTGGCGCGTGCGAGCGC
>JAOEHI010003492.1:0-10724 GCA_025447815.1 Percopsis transmontana
AAAGGTGAAGTACTGTAGAAATAACAAATGTCTAAAAAAAAAAATCCCTGGAGGAAAGTGTGCTGCTAGTCTAATGGGGATTACATAAGTGCCATTGTTAAAGTTAGTTTACATTGTAAAGGGGCCTATAGCACTGTGTGTGTGCAGATTTGAATGCAGTGTTTCGCAAACATTAATTTTGTGTGAATGGTATTATTACTGACATTGTTAATGTCACCCTGACAACCCCCCTGTTATGATTAGAAGACAGGAAGTAAAAGGTTTTCCATTTTGTTGTAGATCATTCCGAGCAAAGCAGCACACGCAAATACTTGGTTGAGATTTTAGGTGTTTTGTCATTCTAAAACTCAATTTACTTGCTATGAAATAATACGCAGTTCATCAGTAAACTAAATTACAATTTGTAATGTAAGAAACCGGGTGATTATTTTTACCCTTACAAAGAAACTAGCAGTGGAAAATACATATTAATGTATTGTGTTTTCGATGCCTCAGTTTGAATAAACAAAAAAAAGAGAGAACCAAAAGAATAATCATTAGTTTAGTTACCTTCGATAACACTTGACAGGCCGTCTCTATTTAAAGCACCAAAGGCTCACTTTTTTTTAATAGTAAAATATAAACAACATTATTATTACTGTAATTTCTGAGGATAAAGCTCAAGCGAAACCTATAGCGTAACAGCACACAGAGAGGGCTGTTTTCACCATGTATGCTACAGTATGCAACTACATAGGAAAAATAGAAGCTGTGATTAAATTCAAAAGCTTTCAGTGCAGTTGTGTTTTGTCACCAGGTGGTGCTGCCAATATACCAAGTTATCCTGTGCAGCTTTGATATAAATAAATAATACTGCTAAATAATACTCTGTACCATGTCCATTTCTGCCAGAGGATTTCGTTTTTTACTGGACATATGTACCTGATATTGTATTTTAGTTGGTATTGAGAAGAACAAAAGGTTTTTATGAAGCGTTCGCTGATCGTCTTTCTGCTCACTAGGTAGATGTGCTGACATCTATGCGTGTCAGGTATGTGAAATAGTGCTGTATTTTGCAGCCCACATTTACAGAGCGATAAGGGCAGGGCCATATTTCAGTGAGCAAGGCAGCATGATTTTGCGGATTTTGTGTGGGATGTATGCAGAATGGTTAACCATGCTGGTTAATGGTAACCTAACGCGCAAGATGGTTTGTTGCACAGAATCATCTGGGAAGTCGTCCTTAAACTGTTTGGAAAAGGGCAGGCTCTTTCAAAAAATACTTTGCAGGTGGTTGGATAAACCATCTGTCTATCTACGGGTGAACGTCACACCTAAACCAAACCCGTAGCTGCCAGTAGTTCCTTACGGGACGCTGATTGGTCCAAACCACTGGTGGTTCGCTACAAGCGCATGAACTTGAACTAAGATGGATTCTCGCGTGATTGGGATTGTGATAGCAAATAAAATACCTGGCTGCTGTAGAAAATCAATTTTAAATGGATACGAAACCTACTGTATATGCGCGGGGCGCTCATTTGAAGTGAAAGTGAAAAATAAAACATAAAATTAGCTACATTTATCCAGCAGCTTGAAATGCTACAGTACACTTTTCTACATAGTCTTAGTCATGCCACGTTCCTGCGGAGCTGGAGAACAAACTCCGGTTATCATTTCCAGATTCCCAACAGGAAGCATCTTGGTCCCCTGCTGCTGATAACTGCCCTTCCAATGCCGTTACTGTCATACCTATAAATAACGTCAATAAGCTTTATCTGTTTTTGGAATGAGCCACCGTGGCGTGTGAGGACAGAATGTCTAGGAAACCACATAGCAGGGGCCTGGTTGCTTTCAGCTTGAGGGTCGGGACCCCCACAACGGGTCGGGGAATTATTTCTGATGGGGCGGAGGGTCATCTGGTGTCGAGATTTTGAAAGATTTTATTTTCCCTGTTATTTATTTGATTTGATGCTATATGTTACCTCTAAAAGGAAAAGGGTACTCGCATGTGACGATTCCATGTGACTCCCATGACAGAGACTCCACATATGACACATGTCACATGTGAAATGCACGTGGGAAGTTGTTCATAGTTTGCGGCACCCCAACCCCCTCTGTGCGCGCACGTGAGCACCTGCTTTTTGATGGTGCTTGTGGCACAGCACAACAGGTCTGAAACCCACTGCGCATACACTACGTACACAACACAAGCTGTTTACCTATGGACCCACTCCTCTGATATGTTGTCGTGAGTGTGTGTGTGTGTGTGTGTGTGTGTGTGTGTGAGTGAGTGTCTTGCTGTCTCCTTGGCTGTGTGACTATACAATGCCACCTTCTCACACTCCTCAAGTGTGAAACTGTGTGTGTGTGTGTGAGAGAGAGAGAAGCTAGAGGAATAATAACTTGCATGTGTCGTCCTCATGAAGAGGACTGTGACAGAGAGGAGGGGGGCGAAGGTAGCCACATGCCCTCGCGCTCTCTCATTGGTTGGAGCCCCGGGGAAAGGGGAGGGGCCTGTGTATAGAGAGAGAGAGGGAGGGATAGAGTGAGGGAGGGAGGGAGGGAGGGGGGGGGGCAGAGAGAGAGAGAGAGAGAGGGAGGCATAGAGAAAGACAGGAAGGCAAGATAAATCGACACAGGGGGGGTTCTCCCAGCTCTGGTATGCCTGCCTCCCTGATTTCCACTCCAGTCGTCGTTACCGCGTCTCCGTGTAGACTCACCGGCCGGTCGGAACACACAGCCAACCAGCCCTGCCGTGCGCCCAGCGTGACTGACTGACTGGCAGTGGGGGGGGGGGGGCGGGTGAGAGAAAAAGACAGAGGACAACAGGATAACAGGAGCAGGCGGGAAAACCTACAGCAAGCCAACGGGATTATACAGGCAAACATAACCTTTTAGTTTCCCCTCCTCTGCTCTCCTCCACCTAATGTGCAGCAGATTGCGCAACACGGGCTGTTTTAATGGAAGCCGTTGGGGGGGGGGGACTATGTGGACTGCACTGGAGAGAGGGGTCTTATTCTGTGCTCTCCACAGCTGCAGCAGATGTTGAAGCCATCGCTCACTTTATAGGCGGCTAAGGACGGAGGCATTTCAAGCGGATTGGCCGGGAATTCTTAAAAAAAAAAAATAACCCGACAATAACAATTCTCTTTTTCTTCCCCTGCTTCTTGTGCCTTTTTGAGACGGAGCCCGGGAAGGTATTTTGCACTGCACACAAAAAGGAGATAAAGTAGACGGCTGTGTGCGGCTACAGACTGTGGATTATTTATTGCGCTGTGCGTGAAATGGCATCTGCCCTTGACGGGGACCCGTCCAGAGAGCTCCGTCACCTCTCGCTGCCATTGCTTCCCCTCCGCCTCCTGGAATGGTAGAAGGCGCCGATCTCGACACGCCGATCTCAGCAGCGGGAAGTGTTCCATCTGTCGGCCCATACCTAGCCAGCTAACCAACCAGATAATTAAAAGGTCCTCGGGTTCTCTTCCCCCCCCCCCCCCCCCCCTTCCGATACCCTTCCACAGGGTCCCACGAGCGCATCCCGCCCAAGATGATAAACTCCACCCTGGATCAATTGAACCAGAGCTGGGCCGGCCAAGATCCCCTCAACGTCTCCTCCGCCCCCTTCTGCCTGTTGGAGGTAGGCTACTCTCATGCCTTCAACACCTGCGTGCTGGAGGTGTCCGTCATCCTCCTCCTGACCGCCCTCATCATCTCGGGCAACCTGGTGGTGATCTTTGTGTTCCACTGCGCGCCGCTCCTCAGCCAGCACACCACCAGCGCGTTCATCCAGACCATGGCCTACGCCGACCTGCTGGTGGGGGTGAGCTGCCTCATCCCCTCCCTGTCCCTGCTCCACCACCTCCGGGGCCTCGACCTCCGGCTCACCTGTCAGGTGTTCGGGTACATGGTGTCGGTGCTGAAGTCGGTCTCCATGGCGTCGCTGGCGTGCGTGAGCGTGGACCGCTACGTGGCCATCACGCGGCCCCTGAGCTACGCCTCCCTGGTGACGCCGTGCCGGGTGCGCTGCTGCATCGCCCTGATCTGGCTGTACTCCGCCCTGGTCTTCCTGCCGTCCTTCCTGGGCTGGGGGAAGCCGGGCTACCACGGCGACGTGGTGGAGTGGTGCGCGGTGGAGTGGCGCACGCGGCCGGCGTTCACCTCCTTCATCGTGGCGTTCCTCTACGCCCCCGCCGCCCTCACCGTCTGCTTCACCTACGCCAACATCTTCAAGATCTGCCGGCAGCACACCCGGGAGATCAGCGAGCGGCACGCCCGCTACCGGCCCCAGCAGCCGCAGGGATCGCCGGGCGCGGTCAAGGAGAGCGGCGGCGGGGCGGAGCAGGGCCCGTTAGCCCCGCTGTCGCACCCGCAAGCTCTGCATCCGCAGCCCCAGCACCCGCCGCACCCGGACCGGCGCTACGCCACGGTCCTGTTCCGCATCACCAGCGTGTTCTACATCCTCTGGCTGCCCTACATCCTCTACTTCCTCTTGGAGAGCGGAGGGATCTACCAGAACCCCGCCGTGTCGTTCCTCACCACGTGGCTGGCCATCAGCAACAGCTTCTGCAACTGCCTCATCTACAGCCTCTCCAACTCGGCCTTCCGGAAAGGCCTCAAGCGCCTCGGCTCCTTCTGTCTGCGGCGTGGCGGCGCCGGCCTCGGGGGCAAAGCGACCAAAAAGGCCTTCTGGGACTCCTCCAGACAGGCCGGGCCTGGGTTTGGACACCACCCCTGTGACATTGGGAGAACTTGTCACGTGTAGTGAGAGGGTGAAACGTGCTAAGGCGACTGCTACCGTGACGTCTCCCTCGGTGAGATAGGTGGTGAGAGAGAGCAAAAGGGAGCAGGCGGCTCGGCCACTGTGATCTCTATACCGGTTTTGAAGTAGCGAAAGAGATTCCGCTGTACAAACAGAATACAGTCAAAGGAGTTCAAAGATCCTGCAAGGTCTTCAAGCGAGGAGTTGGATCTCCCATAGCCAAACATAGACACAGACAGCGGACGATGGAAAAGCTGTGTCAGCAGAGGGAGGAGGACATGGGGGACTGTCTGAAGTTCAGGGGAGCAACAAGGCGTTTCCGACACTTGGACAGTACAAGTACTAGCCGTGTCACTGTGTTCTCTGATGGGGGGGGGGAATTCTTAACTTATTTTGCCAAAAAAATCTAACTGTAAGAACACAGCACTGCTGTTTAGAAGACAAGCCTGTTTTCAGAAGCAGTTTGTGAAGTATCTGAAACAATGTGATCTTTGTGTGATCCCAGATTGTCTTGTAAATTCGTGAAAGAATGAATACAGAAACCCAGGGGTTTATTTTAAAGGGAATGCACAGCTGAAGGTTAATTGTAAATGCCCTGTTGTTAATAACATCTTGTGTTTTGTTCTCTTACCCTGTGGGTATTCCAAATAGTCATGTGACAGCTTGTGTGTGTGTGTGTGTGTGTGGTTGTCTATGCATCTCTGTTACACCTTTCCATTGATCAGTTGCTTGATTCAATGAATGATTAACTGATAGAGGATTAGTTAGTCAAACCGCAATTAGAAGTCACATATGCTTTTTATGTGAGGTGTTTCCATTCCCGAAACTCTATAATAGATTTCCTGGATTAAAACAATTTTTTAAATGTATGACTATTTTTAAATGTATTTTGTTGTACAAAAAAAAAAAAAAAGAAAAGGTAATTCCTCTGGGTGTTCATTAACAAATTGATCTATTCTGGAATGTTGTTCTCTGGAATTCTATGAGATGCTATCCAGCGGCGTATGACTGTTAAAATGGCTGAGACAATTGCTGATAAGAGATATCTAGTATTTTTTATTTGTAATATATTATTTGTTGGTATGTGATATAAACATATTGTACCACATAAATCTGTTGCCTAATTAAATAATATAGATCAAGGATTCAAGAAATGTAACCCTTGATCTTGTGATTAGCCCAAAAGTAGGATAAAGAGAAGCACCTTGACTGTTTATGTAAATAATTTTACATGCTCTCAAGATAAGGCTAAAATCTTGAACTGTCCGGATGCCCATAATTAGATCTAGACCAGCCACATAAACATATATTTCCGTGAAAACGTTTTAGGATTGTAGCTTTAAATCAGTATATACTACTATATACTATAGCACATTCGTAATAAGGCCAGTTATGCCAGTGACATTGATTTATATGGAAAAGGTTGCAGATTGTTGCTGCAAGCGATCATTTAAATACCTTGTCACTGACCTTCAGCCCTAATGTACATGTATCGTGGTTGCATAAATGTGTCAGTATTGATTGATGTGTGTTCTGTATGTGAACCGATGCACACGCACACAAACGCACGTACTCACAAGAGAGGAGCACATGCTTACACAGCAGACAAGACCTCCATTCTCCCTGCCTTCACACTAACCTCCTGTCCATGAAGATGGAGTGGACCCCTTCCCTCCATGAGAATGCCAATAGTGTGTGTGTGTGTGTGTGTGTGCGTACGTGTATTTTCTAAAGGTCTAATATGTTGTGTTTATTTCACGCTAACTAGATTAATAGTTTAAAGATGAGCCAGCCTCTTATATTATAGAGTTTGTGTGTTATTGACTGATAATACTTTAAGGTCAGCGCTCCCTGTTTATTTATTCACTAGCTATTCTACCAAAGAAAATCCTCTAGACATTTATTTGATTATATTATTTGAATCATGATATGATGGAGAAGACAGAAAATAGTCTTTTTTTTCAACCAGGAGACATCTGTGTTTATATGAATCTGTTTTTACAGTTTGTCTTCTCTATCGCCGTAAATGAAAACAGCCCCTTTTGTATTGTACAGTCGTAGATAGACGGATAAGATAGATAAATATACCAGTATCTTTATTTAGCTCATCGTTTAATGACATTCCTAGACTGTGAGTTAAAACGTGTGTGCGTGTTTTGTGTGAGTAAAAAACGTGCACGTGTGTGTCCCTTAACTTGTGTACGGCGGCCACGTGCTGATTTAGACAGTTTTTTTACTGTTGCGGTATATTTCCCGCTAAAGGTGTCACCTTTGACCTTTCCTTGTTATCCTGACACAAGTCACAGTGTCCTCTGGTGTGTGTGTGTGTGTGTGTGTCTATGTGACGCACATTAGTACAGAAAGAGTCATGTGCTGTACATTTGCTGAAAGATGTACAGGGTCTAAAGCATTCTCTTGTGTTTGATATCCTCTCATCTGTCAACCAGTGCCAAATATTAGGACCTCTCCTATGTTTCCTCTGCCTTTTACTACAGTATGTTAGGAAGTGTACGGTATTAATGAAATGGCCTACTAGATGTCTGTTTCTTTCTTTGTCAGTTTGTTCATTGTTGGATTGTAAATGGGTTTACTGGCATGGATTAATACTAAACTCAACTGACTGAAGCAATGCCTGTCCGCCCTTTAGCTGTTTCTACGGAGATGTTCTGTTCTGAGTGTAGTGCTGACACTTACAGTAACAGCTCAGACTGTTAAAAGTTAAAGTTCAACAAAATGCAAAAAGCCATTCCCACAGTGGCTCAGAACGAGGGACGTGGGACATTTTTATGACACACACACACACACACACACACACACACACACACACACACACCCCTGTTCACATAACTGACCTTCCTTGGAAAACAATTAGTTGGTGTTGGTCTCTAGAGACTCCCACACATACTAGTGGTGGTGGCTGAAACACAGCTCCATATTAGGCAGGATTACAGAGCAGCAAACCTGCTTTTGGTTGTACAAGTGGGTTCATGTGGCCGTTCTCTTGACCTAACAAACCTCTCAGAACCAGAACAAAGTGACACGTTTTCCTGGTAACGTTTGATCGATTTCTAGAGCTGACTTTTATTTACGTTTGATACGTTTTGGGGGGTGCCGCCGACCTTTGTTGTTGTGTCAGCCGTGCCGCCCGATTGGCCCTTCGATCCACAGCCCAGCTCCTCCCTTGTTTTGAAGCCATTTGCTCTCTTAAACACCATTTAACCGAATGTGACACACAGTGCGTCCTGAACACATCACAGGTGTACAGGTGCACAGGATAATGAGTTGACATGAAACTGTTTTTAAAACTATTCAAAGGCTGGTAACAGAACGCAAAGATTAAAACGGATTAAAAAAGCTCCTCATAACATTTTAGAGAACGGGCAGCCAAACATGCTTGCTATTAGTATTATCAAAATCATGTAATGCAATCGTGTAAAATAGCATCTATATTTTGTTAATATTGTTTCAGAGTTTGGAAAAATCCACATTAGGTCATGAGAAATCTTATTTTGAACCACGTAATGCCCTGCGGGGGGTTGGCAATCATTGTGCTTTTTGGCAGCGAGGTTTAAAAATCACTGGTGGGTATTTTGTTGGGCCCTGTATGTGGGAGTACTAGCATTACAGTACAAAGAACAAACAGTACAAATGGACGTAGACACAAAGTACACTTAACATTATCACATACACACAGGGCACTGACCACAAAACGCATTCTTTCTGTGTCTCGCACACAGAGTATTTTGTTATCAGGCATTTAATCAGCATTGGATTTTGTCCTCTGTAAAGAGGCCAAGCCAGCCTGCGCTAATGACTGGCTCATGACACAGCTGCTGTGAGGAGCACAGATTATTATCGCGTTAAGCGGACATTAGCCAGTTTACTTGTCTCTCCCAGAAGAGGTAGGAATGTGGTTCCGCCGCAAACGTTTTATGTGACCCTACTGTCCTTACAGTATGGGCTTCTGCTGTTAAATGGAATCGCCGTCACATTTGCACTAAGGTCTTCATATTAATGTGGCATTTGTGGATGAAATACATTACATAACAACACTCAAATGAATGTCTGAAGTTTTCGATGTGGCCATTGAGATTCTTTCATTCTGTGCTTTGTAGGTGACAAACTGTTATAACAGCTTTGTGATGAGCTCTGTACAGTACATGTTGTTTGTATGCTGTGGTGTATCTGTACTGCACAAATAAATGTAATGTGTTAATGTACTTGAACATCCTGCTACTGATTAGAGAGAGGGACTTTTTTTTTTTTTAAGAGCTCAGATCTTCACTTTTCTTTCAAACTTCACGCATAGCTTTGTTGCGTGTGACAAATTATACAGCGGCAGAGATAAACGGACCCTTTCAAATTGGGATGTTATTTTTAGTTTGTCACATATACCTCCAGTCTGGGTGGCAATTTGGATTTTAGGTCAAACATTGTCTAGTATGGTAAGGAACGTTTGATAGGATTTTATCCTATGCAGTACCCAGAGGGGCTCTGTCTAATCCATGAATCCATTAACATGCCTCACCCCCAAAAGGTAGAAACCATTCGTTTTACCCATAAATTTGACCAATGTCATATGTGTGTAGAATACAGTTTAGCACCCAGGGCTGCCTGGGAATTGCGTCAGCTTTAGTAAAGTGGCTTCATGTTGTGTGTGGAAACGCAAAAGGCCTATGGAAGGCTATGTCAGCCATTGTGTTGAGTCACAGAGAAGCAGGCATAGAAACGGCATTGGGCCAGCTACTGTAACTTCCCTTGGTGCACTCTGCTCTCCACACATAGACACATCTCTGTCTCCACTGCAATACCTCTATCTTTGTCTATACACCACACACACACCCTTCCCTTCACCAGTATGAGACCATGAATGAGTGTGCTTTCTCACCCCTCTCATGCTACCCTACCTCGCAGGCAGGCAGACAGACAGACAGACAGACAGACAATCAGGCAGGCAGAGAATCAGGCAGGCAGGCAGGGAGTGAGGCAGGCAGGCAGGCAGGCAGATAAACAGGCAGGCAGGAAGTGAGGCAGGCAGGCAGATAAACAGACAGGCAGGCAGACAGACAGGCAGGCAGATAAACAGGCAGGCAGGCAGGCAGGCAGGCAGGCAGATAAACAGGCAGGCAGACAGACAGGCAGATAAACAGACAGGCAGGCAGATTGGCCATTAAGTCCAAGGTTGTTGTACAGCCTCTCTGCACTCTAGATAAGTACGCTAAGTGGAGCCTGTGTAAACATGGATCCTTATCGTCCACTGAGAGATGGTCTGAGGTGTAAGAACCCACTCGTAGAAAAGTGTCCACAAACACAAACACACACTGACAGACTTTTAACAGGCCTGTAACCCAAGACCGCTGTTTTGAGTCCATGTGCCAGGTTTGACTTCTTCCCAGGACTGTGGGTGTGTCCAGACCCCACTTGAGTGACATCTCCCTGGCTCTCCTATGCCAGTTCCGTTGTACCCGGTAACAGAGGGACACCTGCCACCTTCTTTATGATTGGTTCTTTTGGGGAGATGCAGTTTTCTGAGCGCAGCACGTTTGCAGCACAGCTCCACTCTCGTCAACCCAGATGAACTCAAAACACCTGTGCGGCTTTACAGACCCTTTAAAGTCAATCTATGTATACATAACTGAGGTGATACAATAATGATTCATACATTTTCACTTCTTAAAGCATTATTACCGGCGTGTAGGTGTGGCATTTGAGGAAAAACTACAGTACATTGAACATGGATAGGATAGCCAGAACTGAATAGCCCAAGTAACCCCATTGGCCCATTGTTTGGTTGTGAACGGAGCGCCTACAGTACCACTTACTGAGGGTCGGTGTCGCCAAAACTGCCCCTGAACTCAAACTGTGCTTGACCGTAGCTCTGCCTCACCCTTCTGTGAAGGGTGTGTCTGTTGCTGTTTCTCTCTCTCTCTCTCTCTCTCTCTCTCTCTCTCTCTCTCTCTCTCTCTCTCTCTCTCTCTCTCTCTCTCTC
>JAOEHI010003493.1:0-10723 GCA_025447815.1 Percopsis transmontana
GTGTGTCTGTTAGTGTGTCTGTTAGTGTGTGTCTGTTAGTGTGTCTGTTAGTGTGTCTGTTAGTGTGTCTGTTAGTGTGTCTGTTAGGGTGTCTCCCTGATACTGTCTGTTAGTGTGTCACCCTGGTTGTGTTGCTTGTCTGTGTTCTCTGTCTGGTACGTAGGCCTATAAATAATTAAATACACTGTATTGAACCACTGTAGTTTGACCATTCTTTATTGACCATTCATAGCTTACCATAGCTTCACTCAGCATGGTACTGTAAACTATGATATTCCGACACGGTTTACAAAGGTGCTGATACTACTTTAATGTAGTAGCAGAAATAATACATATTTTTCAAAGCTGTCTTAGAATTGATACTACCGACAGAGACAGATCAGCTTGAGAAACAATGGAAGTAAATGGCAAAAAACAAAGCGGTCGGTAGACCGAACACCAGCTGCGTGAGGACTTAACATGGAGGTAAGGGCATTTGAATTCCTTTTTGTTTATGGAAGCCACGATATGAAAGGTTGATACCTCCTGCCTATAGTTAGAACCTCACTGTCGGCTTCAGTTAAAAGAAGTTTCTTGTATCTACTATCTCATTCAACATAAGTTTGATAATTCATATTTTCACGCAGAGCTTTGTATGTTTTCAATTATTGTTTAGACCTGTATTTGTTTTTTTAGGTCTCTTTGAACTGGTGGGCATGGAGCTTGTTGGGAAACTAAGATGTAATAATCACAGGCTGCTGAACAACCTTTGTACGTACTAACGGAGGCTTAACAGACATGGGCCAACATTAAATGGTCTGTTGTGATTGGTCAAGGACTTCACACATGATGTAGTCTGAATAAATCTGGTCTTTTGCTTTTTAAAACAAAACAAAAAAAGGTTTTTCTGTCTTTATTGTTGTCTGTATGTTCATTTCAATGATTAGAAATTAAAGTTACGAAAATACATGTTCTGCCAGTCATTTAGGATGTTTTTTGTCATTTTACATTTTTGAGTTTTACTTTGACCTTTATAATAATAATATACTAAAATAACTAAATAAGAACCTTGTCATTTAAAGGCAAACCAAAGACCTCTTCCAGAGCTTTGGGCCGTAGCCCATGCCTATTTAATGTATGTTAATGTATACCTCCCCCCCTCTCAATTTGCATGATCTTGCTTATCCTACTTTGCATACTTTATCTAACCAAAACATTCACAGCCCCCCTTCAGTTCAGGTACACATGAGGGCACAGGGGCTGTTTTTATGGGGTAAAACTCTACTGTCCAAAGGTTTGAGTAGCCTATGTACAGCATGCACATTTTAGATGAACTAATTACATGCTAAGGCCCTTATGGAAAAGGTTGTGTTTTCACAGCTAAATGCTGTAAATGTCAATGTAGCCATTTAAGGTTGAGTGTGCCCGCATGTGAAGCATAGTCAGAATGCCGAACGCGGTTACGTTGCTGCTGACACTGACACAATAACACAAATAAGAATAGAAAAGCAACAGTTAGTACAGTTGTCCATTTTGATTTGATGATTTTCCCTCCTTTTTGCGTCGTTGCCTAGCGACATTGGCTGCACGTTCTCCCAAGTGGGCAAATCTGAAAACGCCGTGTCCATCGCCCAATGTGGGTGGCGGAAACTGAGATTTTCATTAATAGTGAAGTCACATGCAAGATCACATCATCATCATCAGGGGGCAGGATAGCCTAGTGGTCTGGGTGTTGGACTCCCAGCCAGCAGGGGGCAGGATAGTCTAGTGGTCTAGGCGTTGGACTCCCAGCCAGAAGGTTGTGGGTTCGATCCCCGGAGGTGGCCTACCTGTAAGCATCGTCCTTGAGCAAGATGCCTAACCCCTACCTGCTCCATGTAATTGTAAATCGCTTTGGATAAAAGCATCTACTGTATGAATGAATGATTGTAATCATCACATGACAATACTATTTTGGCAGCGAAGGAGAGTAGGATTTTGGCGGGGAGCACAAAATTGCATAACACTCGACCCTGACTCATCCAAGCTCGCTACCGCCTATATATACTGTATATATTAGTGCAGTGCCGGGAAATCCAATTCATTTAGTTCATTTGTTCATTTCGAGTCAGTACCTCTAGATATATTTTGGGCTATTTGAATCCTGTAACATCTGAGTCCCGCTACAAATTTAGGCGTTTAGTAGCCTACCGTCACATTTTAGTAGCAGACAGTCTGGTATTGAGTCGGGTCGGGGTAAAATCAAAGTAGTTCACTACACAATTAATATCTGTATCGGATCCCCCCTAAACATCAATTTGTCACGACCCTGTCTGAGTCCCCAGCCTCCGGTTTCTTGGTGTCTTTGTGTGTGCTCATGTGCTCATGTTCCCTGATGTGTTCACCTACATTTCCCATTTCTCCTCCAGGTGTTTCCCCTTGCCCCTCCTCATCTCCTGTGTGTTTGACCCAGTGTTTCTTGTTCCTCTGTGCCAGTTCGTCTTGTCTGCTTGTCAGTCTGTGGCTCAGCCTCACCTAAGCACGTATCACTTTTTCCCCGTGACAAGTCTCGCCTGAGTTCCTTTGTTGCTTTTTCCAGCGTAGACTGTTTCCTTTGTTTCTCTGTGGACTTGTATTCTATGTTACCAGCATTACCTGTCTTCTTTCGCTCCTTGGTTTCTGACTTTGTTTTGTGGGTGAAATCTAAAACCCTGACACAATTGGTGACAAATGGAAAACGTCAGTGACGTTTAGGTAGATAACGATACGAAACTGGGACTCATTTTGCTTTCACCAAGCAGCTAGGCTAATTTGCTTTGTTAGTCACATGTTAGCATATGCTTTTCTAACCTATTTGAATTATACCGCAACAAAGGCCGTCAGTGGCTGTGTCACCACCCCTGTCGAGGTAAGGAGTGGGAAGGGGAAACGGGACGCACTGTACTACTGGCTCTGTACCAGTCGAACTCGAGAATGCGTCGTCCAAAATAATACCTTTGTTCCTTTTTGCCTAGCACTACAAGGCGTGAAGAAAGAAATGAGGTTTATCCAAAGCAAAAAGTTAAAAACAAAAAGAGCAAGAAAAGATATTGGCATTGGATAATGCCAATATCTTTTCTTGCTTTTTCACTCACTTTTCACTCACTCACTCACAACTTTTTCACTCACTACATTTATGATGATTTTCCATTAGATTCCCACTTCCCAGGAAGATTGTCTTTTAAATGTGAACCCTACGTAGTGTTTCATTTTTTTGACAGGCTTTTGTTTTGTCGATCGAGTGGCTTTTCACCTCAATGGCAACTAATTGTTTACCTCTCACTTTCTGATTTGCCTCCATTGAATGCCTATGGTGAAGGAGAAAGAGATAAAGCCAGAGAAGAACAGAAGAGTATAGATGAATGGGGTGTTTATGAAAGTAATTAAGGGGTTTGAAATAGATGTATCTTTGAGAATGAAACACAAAGGGGAGAGAAATTCAAATGAGTTAAGCTGCCAGTATACTTCAAATGAATACGTTCGTTGTGCAACTTGTTTAATTCGGTCAATATACTCTCTGTGAAATTAATTTAATGAGAGAAAGTGATGATGGATCCATGAAATCCAAAACAAAGAACTGAAATTGAAGGAGGAAGAAGATAATTCAGTGGCAACACGTGGAAACACATATTTCATGTGTAACTTCATTAACCTTTTCTTTAGTGTTATTTTTCTATTCAGTTTCTATTAATGTGTTTGGCCGTGGTCGCACACTACAGTGCTCAAAGCCAGAACACACAAGCATTGTGGCCTTGAGGCAAGTTGAAAAGAGAGTTACTGTAAAGCAATGGATAGTGGGTTCAAAAAGCATGAAGAGACATTAAATATTTGACTTTTATCGGTCTGGTTGATGATGATGGCAAACCCCTCCATTTCTCCCAATGAAGGAGAAACGTCTCCCGATGGCTGGAAAACGTCCCTATAAATACGGTCCCCTCATTTTAAGTAAGATTAAGGTGTCTGTTACAGTATATATATTGGTTCAGAAGCCTAAATAAATTATGATGAATGTGTTTATTGTGTCTCTATATGTGCACTGGGAAATTTGAATAAGTCCTGAGTTTTGGTTTAGGGTCAGCACAAAGAACGTTGTGTTTGTGTAGCATTCTAACATAATCAAATTAAAGCTTTTTAAAGTTTTAGTTTGATTTGACCCTTTAAGTGGATCATAAGGCCTGTATATTGGCGTGCCAACATTTCCACTCCAGTGGTGCATTAAGTTAAGGCCAGGGATCTCATTGGTCAGTGCTTGTCTTGTGTGTTGTTACATCACGGGGCAAATGTGGATTGGTGATGGATTGAGCTTCATACCGTACACGCGAGTAAGACGCTGGAAGGAAATGTTTAGGCCTCCATGAGAAAGAGCAAAGGCTGTATTTCAATTCACAGAAACCGGCCTCCGGGGAGCCTTGCTTAGATGGACCACAGATGCCCATGCCGGGCCGTCGGCGGAGGGACATGAGAGATGGATCCCTTGCCATCCAGCGCCGTGACAACGCCTCTCCAGTGGGCGGGGCCTCTCCAGTGGGCGGGGCGTCGCCCCGAGGGAGCGAAGCTCCCCGCTGCGCCGGAGTCGATGAAGGGCTGTGGAGACACAGGCGGGGGGGCAGCTCCCTGGTCCCCCGGCCGCTGGCAGCCCGTGGTTCTCCGGCTCCTCGGGTGGCGAGGGGGGTCGGCGGGTATGCCTCCAGGGGGTCACCGTCCAGAACCTGCGCACAGCATGACCTACTAATGACCTTGAGCGGAGGTGATTCCTTTGAGTAGGAGATTTCTACCAGTGTTTGTTTATGTGACATTACATGTTTGTTTATGTGACATAACATAATAATGTTAAAAGATAAGGCCGTCTGCATCGTAACCTTCCAACAGCGTTAAGGCGTGTTTCCACTGAACGCGAAGCGAATTGTTCGCGCGAGTAGATTACATGCAAGGTCAATGCAAAGACGCGAATAGACGCGAATTCGAGCCGGGCGGCGCGAATGACGCGAACAAGCGAAATTCGCTCAAGTTGAAATTTTTCAACTACCGCGAATAATTCGCTCGACAGTGTTGCGAAAGCCTATCAGTTGTGTCAGCCATGGTTGTTGACAAATGGCGGAAAGATGAGCTATTTCGTTGGAAGCCCCTCCTCTTTCCACTAGAGAAGGGCTTATTCGCCCGTGTAAAAACAAATAATCGAGCGTTCAAACTGAAGCGAGTAACGCGAAGGTTCAGTGGAAACACGCCTTTAGGGTTTGTGTAGGTGTGCTCCCGTCTCCTTGTATGTCTTTACAGTATTAGCCGTTCATGTCGAACCTTGTCTTTGTTCTAATGCCCTTTTCCAAATCCCTTCACTGGCGTTGAGAACAAGCTAACCAAGACAGAGAATGAACAACGTAGCATTCAGTGGGACATTTTTCACGACACTAATCTTCTTGTCACCTGTATTGATATGTGCCTCTTATATGAGCTACTTCCCCTCTCAGAAGTGTTTACCAAAAGACATGTTATTATCACAGATAGCACTCTCTTTGAACCCTCGCCTAATTGCCACTTTTATTCCGGGGACTATCGATTCTTCTTCTTTTCTTTTCTTTACATCTTTCATTTAGAATATCTGTTTGACAGCCTTCAGCGCTCGTATAGCGCTCCTACCAACAACCCAGGAAAGGACGGAACTAATCACAATAACAACAGACTGGGGCACAATGCATCTGGTCATCTCCTGCACACTATGTTCCGAGCTGCAGTGCTTATTAAAGGGAAACTTTTTTTTAGAGCGTCCACAATGTGCAGTAGGAACAAGTACCGATCCAGATTTCTCCTGTATTGAGTTAGAACACAAATAACGTTGCCTCAGAATCGCTATGCAGCGGAATCCTATGGGGCACTGGATACATCGGAAACATAGGACAATATTGTTGCCGCCGACAGACTCATAATGTTATTGTATGTGTCTGGCAACATGGAACGGATCCCTACAGAGATATGCACGTGCATATGTACCTCAGTAACGGTAAAGAATCTGTAGAAAATAATTATTTCTCCAGTCAGACCCAGGCTGTTTCTACTTCCGCTTTTCTGACGTTCAGTGCATAACAAATGGAGGAGTGCCCCTTTAAATCGCCCTTTAATAAACATTCATTCATCTGACAGTCAGAAGAACCACTGCCCTCAGCAGCCATGTTAGAGGTAAAACTAATAGGGCACTGCTTCTGCACACACATTCATTCTTCCTGAGGCTGCGGCCATGCATGCGTGTGAAATGCATGCATGCATCTGTGTGTGTGTGTGTGTGTGTGTGTGTGTGTGTGTGTGTGTGTATTTGCTTGTATAGTTGCTGTTCTGTGTGTGATGATATCATTCGTAACAGTCTGTCTGCATTATCTAATTTCTGTGTGTGTGTGTGTTTACTGTGTGTGTGTTTGCTGTGTGTGTGTGTGTGGGTGTGTGGGTGTGTGTGTGTTTACTGTGTGTGTAAAACTACAGAAAGCCTGGAGCAAGTGAGCCTGCTATCCTACACAGCCCTAATTGGCGGAGAATTGAACAACAGCAAAACAAGCACACACATGGATGCACACACACACACACGTTTAAGTCTAACTGGTTTTAATAGGAGATCAGTATCTAAAACCTCTTTGGATGTGATAGTTATTGAAACACTTGGGAAAACCAAGAGGCAACATTCGAGTCTTAGGCAGGATAGTCTAGTGGTCTGGGTGTTGGACATGTAATTGTAAGTCGCTTTGGATAAAAGCGTCTGCTAAATGCTGTAAATGTAAATGTAGAAATGAAGCCAATAAGGAAGTGCCAAAACTTGCAGTTCTTCAAATGGCCACTTGAGGCTGGCTCCAAAAGCAAGTCAATCCCATGTTAAAATGTTCAACTTTACAGCAGTAATAAACATGTTTACATCCTGGTATAAAAAACTGTTTTCATCTCTATAGCTAGTTTCCCCGTTCATGACAACTGTAGGGGGGGAGAATTGTTATATAAGTCATCAGTTGAAATGATATTAAGCCATCAATGTATCCATCCATTATGCATAGCCGGGAGTCAGGCGGGAGTCAGGCACTGCCAAGATGGCAACGGCCCGAACCAGCACACTTCTTCCCATTCTTCGATGTCTATGGGTGACATCACGGAGGGTTAGTCCACTTATTTATACAGTCTATGGGGAAAACACACGGTTGCTTCTTGCCAACCACATTGCTTTTACGTTTCTTGTTATTATTTTCAATTGACTTAGAGATGCTCTATTCTGCTTACTGAGTCAGATTGTAACCATTTTCCTTTTAAGCCTTGTCATGTTATCCTTTCTTATCGCTTCCTGTTTCTCTCTCAACTTATACTTATACTGAGTACAATTTCAGGTATTAAGGAAGTACAGAGAGTCCATGCCAGGGCTCGGATAGGACGCCAACTGTTCATTTACTTAAATGTAGTTCAAAAGTTTGAACTAACTCCTTAACAATGTGGTTTTAATAACTTGAGACTATACGCTTAAATATATTTAAGATAAGATATTCATTGTTATGTAGGCTCTATACCAGGTCCTTTTTTAAAGGTCAGCTTTTGGTTCTGATGTTCTCTTCTGATGAAGCATGGAACTGATGCTCTGGGTAATGTTTAAATGACCTCAAATAGATGTGATATCATGATAGAAAATGGTTTTCACAATTCGGGAAATGTTGCATCATGCCGAGAGACAGCTTAACTGACACAACATCTTTAGTGTAGTGTAGTGTAGTGTAGTGTGTACTAATGATAACTAGATATGTGTATATGACATGTGTAATCTATGTGTTTACAAATCACTGAGCTGATATAATAATATAATATATGAATTAACATAGCTAAACGCAAGGTTGAAAAAACAACCACAAAAACAGAAGAAATGTAAAGTCAGCTGACGCGCAATACCACTGAAATATATAAAAACAAAGAACTAAGAATATTACAGTATATACTCTGTATGAGGGCTATCAGCAACAACAGATGGGCAGGCACTGCTCCTCTCGGAGCATGCATATATTGATATGCCAGGCATATATTGATATGCCTGTCCTGCCACTCAAGGACAGTTTGTTATGATTGGTTTATGCATTGCTGGAATCAGAAGCACTAAACCTAAGAAATTGTCCGATCAACCAGCCAGTCAACCAGACCTTCTTACAGAACCTGACAGACTTATGGGCTACAGACCCTTTTAAACGTGCCCTCATGATTATGCCGTTGAAGCTTAAGTGGCAGAGAAACACGGTGTAGGCTATGTTTCTTCACAGTACCACCACCAAGACGACTCTGAGCGATTGCCCTCTGAACGCATTTGATCATATTGATGTTGTCATCGCTTTGACTTTGTGGGTCACCGTCGTCACACGCGCCCGCGCGCGCTAGAATGAAGGGTGTTTCACACGAGAGAGACACACACAGAGATATATTACACAGGCTCGGTGACTGCCCCTCTCTTTTATTGTGCATAATGTAAAGTGAGGGTATGAATGAGAGGGTGAAAAGAACGGAGAGTGAGAGAGAGCGAGAGAGAGCGAGAGAGAGAGTGAGAAAGAGCGAGGGGCGGGGGGCAAGAGCCATGAGAATGGCCGAGAGAGAGCCGGCGACGAACGAGAAACAGCAACGCGCCCAGCGGGGGAAAACCAACTGGATAATTGCCTATTTGAGAGGAGAGAGACGGAGAGAGAGAGACCGAAGTTGTACGTGAGCTACGTAAAAGAAAGTGAAGCGCAGGGTTTTAACGTTAGCTCTTCACTGGACGCGACTTTTGACGCACCGGGTCCTTGGTTATTATCCAAGTAATAGTGGCTGCTGAATAGCTTCACCAGATAGTTTAGGAAAGACGAACTAGGGTTCGCCGCGGACGGTTTGCAATTTGAACCAGAAAGATGTTTTTGGGACGGTTTGGAAAGTAACTTGTAGGCCACTTGTACGCACGAGTAAATTTAGCGACGCTTATTGAACATTTTCTGGAAGGCTGGAATCTCCTCGGGCCAGAGGAATATACTGACGGGCCGGAAAAAGACATGTATTTCGACTACAACCCAGGATCTTCGATTTGCCGGACTGACCTACAAACGGTCTGCTGGCGCGCCTTGCCGTCGGAGTATTTGTTCGTGTGCGCGGGGAGGAGGGATACGAGAGCCCCTCGTGTCGTTGGTTGAAGTGTGTGTGTTGACTTGACGCACCTGTCGTAGTTCATCATGTCCGTGATCCATCAACAACGTGCGAGAACGCGCAACTCCAGGTGCCGGAGTCCGCTTTGCGCGCACAGCAAATGACACCTAAAGACCTGAAGATTCACCTCCACCAGCTTATGTATTGTGACTTTAACTCTCTCTCTCTCACTCACACACACACAGACACTAATTTTAAGAGAGATAGAGAAACTCACAACTCTTCAACGTAGAGTTTATATCGTCCTCCAAAGAAACGACGTAGGCTATGCCGTGGTTCTCATTCTCTCCCGTGCTCTGCCCCGCGAGTTCAGCAGAGCTGCGGAACCATTTCAGCTCTGGCTTTGGAGTTATCTGGGGCACGTTTTTCTGTGAGTCGTGTTTTGGGATTCATACTTAACTGGTTCTACTCTGCTATAGTTCTCCCCAGCGTCGCCCGCGAAGGTTATGTGGTTGTTTTTGTGGAATAGAATTCGAGCGGTGTGAAGAAAAATCCCCTGCTGGTTCGTTGAATGACAGTTCTGAGAGCAAGTAGCTATGGAGACCAGGTGGGAATTGACAAAGCAAAGACACATTACCTTACAAGTCAAACACGCTCGGAAGCTCAGGTAATATCACCCTTCCATCATCCATCTACTCGTTATCAGGTGTAGGCTATTTACGGAAGCTGATATTATTAAGCTAATATTTAAGGTGTGTTTTAACAACACACACACACACGCACACACACACACACACACACGTGTGATCTGGCACGATGAGTGTACGTGGTGGAAACCTCTCAGAGCTGTTCGCCACGACAGCCAGAGCTGTTGCCACGCTGCCCTGGGACCCCCTCCCCTGGCCGCCACGTGGATACGACACCGCTCCGCTTCGAAACGGCCCCCACAACGTTACAAACGTGGGGTGTCACAGTGGTGACGGGCAGTTTGGGAACTGGTCCCACGGCGACGACTGGGCGGAGGAATCGAGACTACGGGGGCTGCAGTGTCCGCCCGGGCCCAAAACTATGCTGGTAGACAAGAACTGGGCAGCGCTGCTGATTTTGGTCGTCATTGCCGTTACCGTAACAGGAAACATCCTGGTTATTTTGGCGGTGTCCATGGAGAAGAAGCTCCAGAACGCCACAAACTACTTCTTGATGTCCCTGGCGGTGGCAGACATGCTCCTAGGTGTCCTTGTAATGCCCGTTTCCATGGTGACCATTCTTTATGGTGAGTATAGCCTAATTCTCTTGACGTGTTGACGTTTGGTTTTGCACACTCAACTTTTATGTTTATGTTAGAATGCTATAGGCCTACCTCTACGTGGAAAGTTAGACATAGTGCAGCTTTAAGTTTAGAATGGCAGAAAGACATCACTCATCTCCCCCAAACAGCTGTCTCTCAACTGGTTCCTAATCCATTACAATCAGGTCATTTAGCAGACGCTTTTATCCACAGTGACTTACAATGACATGGTGCTATTACATGGAGCAGTTAGGGGTTACATGGTGCTATTACATGGAGCAGGTAGGGGTTACATGGTGCTATTACATGGAGCAGGTAGGGGTTACA
>JAOEHI010003494.1:0-10722 GCA_025447815.1 Percopsis transmontana
CTGACAACAACTAGCGCTGATAGGCTTTCGCGACACTGCGTCAAGCGAATTATTCGCGCTAGTTGAAAAATTTCAACGCGGCGCGAATTTCGCTTTTTCGCGTCATTCGCGCCGCGTCATTCGCACCATTCGCGCTGCCCGGTTCGAATTCGCGTCTATTCGTGTCTTTGCATTGACTTTGTATGTAATCTACTCGCGCGAACAATTCGCTTCGCGTTCAGTGGGAACAAGCCTTTATAGTTGTAGTAGGTAAAGGGAAGGGCATTGGATTGACAGCATATATTTGCTTTTAAATATACACAACTACATTCATATAGGTTCATTATTATTTTTTCACACTTTTCTATTTTGTTTTGTATTAGTAAAGCCATCACAATTTATTTGACAGCTCTAACGTTATGTCTTTTAGATGCAGATATTTCGTTTTAAATTAAATTTACTCACTAAGTAATTGTTTACGGTCCCTTGGTTGCGTTTTTCGTCTTTTTACATGTTTACAAGGCGGTGTCCGTTTAACATCACAAAAAAAGAAGGCATGTAGCTTACTCTTTTCAGTGAGAGGAACAATATTACGCTAATAGTTTGCAATTGGTGTTCTACTGAAAAAAAGTGTCAGTCCCCTCCCTTTATTCATACAGTCTACTATGGTCCCCTCCCATACAGCTACCATGTGACACTTAAGGGATCATCATCCGCAGCAGCCATGATCAGCAAGCAAGCAAACCTTATAGTAAACTAGATTGAGTTGGTAACAACTAGTTTAAAGACAAGAGGATTTTAAGTTATATATCGAATAATTCATTTTCAGGTACTTTTCTGTTTACGTGAGTAGCCTGCGTGTTAGAGCAGATTCTGAAAACTCTGTTAGTTTGTTGCATGGAAAAGGTGAACTATGAACTTGTAGGCCAACTTGCTTTAAATTAGTTAAGATTGGGATATCTGTTGCAGTAATCAAGCAGGTCTTAATTAATAATGTTCACGATTAAGAATAGAATAGGCTATAATGTGTGCAATCATTGCTTGTCATTCCTGCCTCATCCACTTTAGCGGAGAGATCGTTTTCTAGTTTGCGTCGCTTAAAGAACTATCTTAAAACCACTGCCAAAGCCCAGAATGCTGTGTTGCTGTTGTAAGCATCAACCAGGATGAGTGTGCGAAGCTTGACCTCCAAAAAGTCGTGAACATCTTCATTTTAAACATCAGCAAAAGATGGGACACATTTGGAAGTCTCTAGGTGTCGAAACAGTCACGTCTCCAAGATATATTGCCTCCCAATCTAGTTATATACTGAATGGGCCTACTGCTAATATCTAAAGAGAAACTGTTTTCCTATAGATTTACAATTAAAACCTCTTTCGTCTCTTGTCTATTCAGACATGCGGGTAGCAGTGATTGGAGCTGGAGTGATTGGACTGTCGACAGCGCAGAGCATTTATGAGCAGTACAACAGCACTGTTAGCCCCCTGTCTATAGAGGTGTATGCAGACACTTTCACTCCACTCACCACGAGTGACGGAGCTGCAGGATTTTGGCAGCCTTACCTCTATGACAATGGCAATGTCCAGGAGACGTAAGTGCATTTTCGTTTAGAATGTACAAATACATAAACCTTTTGTTTTTGCTGCTCTAAACAATTAACATGGGTTGGTTGCTGTTTTTCTTTTAGGGAATGGAATAAAGAGACATTTGACTACATGCTGAGCTTTCTTAAGTCTCCAGAATCTGTTAAAATGGGAATATTCCTCCAGTCTGGCTACAACCTCTGCACTGAACCTGCACCGGTTAGTACTTCAGTCATGGAAAAATCAATGTTTAACATTGAAGATAATACTTTTGGCAGGTACAGTATGTTTTTATAACGGTTATAAAAACATACTGTACCTGCCAAAAGTATTCTTGTATTATTCCATTGCACATTGCATCATTGTGCAATGGAATAATATAAGAATAAACCATTTTTTAATGACTGGTAGAGCCTACACAATTATAACCTCAAATTACTTAACCATACCATTAGTGTACTTCTACAATACCTGTTAAACAATAAGAATAACAACAAACAATAAGAGCCAATGATTTAGCCAATATTCATCCCAACTAAATTCTCTATTTATGCTTTCATAAAACTGGCCCATGACATGATTTAAAATAAGAATCATTGAGGCCCCACTGAATGTCAGAAATGAAAAAGACCCTGTTTTCATTGCAGGATCCCTCATTTAAAGACATTGTCTTGGGCTTCAGACATCTTACAAAACGAGAGCTAGAGATGTTTCCTGGCTACAGGTACATGCTACTTTAAAAATATTTCGCAATGTCATATAAATAATCTGGCTCATACGGTATGATGTAGCCTCATTTGCTGTCTTTGTTTTCTTTTCGGATATGTTCAACTCTAGCTTTGGATGGTTTAACACTTCTCTCATGATTGAAGGAAAAACCTACTTACCTTGGCTGATGGATTGGTGCGTTACTTTTCTGTGTTGTAAGTGATTACCTAAGCAAGCTCCTGAAGGACAGATCACATACTGTATCCTATGAGTATTATAATCTGTCCCCCCCAGTCGATTAGTTGATTAATTGGTTTATTTGTTTTTCCATCCTAATTGAGTTATTTCACAAAAGATTATAAGCGTATTTCCTGTAGGCACTAGATTTAATAGGGTCCTTCTGCATTATTGAATGGAGAAAACTCACATTTTACAGATTTGTTGATAAAATAAATAAATTGATTAGTCAACAAATGCTAAGACAATTGGTTGACTAAGAATTTATTTTAGTCAAAGACAGCCATAACCATCTGACAGCAACACTTTTTATGACCCACTAAAGTATGAAAGTAGAAAGCCATAGATTAAATGGCCACTGTTTTGCCTATTGGATTTGATTGGATTCAGTGTCCTTGGGTCTAGGTTAATTCAGCACAACTATTTAAAGTAAAATAAATTTTATTTTTAAACTTTTCTTGGAAGATTATGTAACAACCATTAAAATTCTCAAAAAGAAAAAGTTTAACATGATTGGTTACTATGTAAGCAATGTTTAACATATTCGGAAAAATCCATTCCATGAAGTAGTTTTGTTTGCTTGCTTTCTTTTCTTGACCTGCTTCATTTCATGAATCCTAGGTTGCAACAAAGGGGAGTGAAATTTTACCAAAGGAAAATTGAGTCTTTCAAAGAGGTTAGTTAAAAAAATTGCAATTTTTATTTATTCTGTATCTATAGAGCTAGAGAGAGAGAGAAAACATTCAAATATATTGTATATATATATATAATGTAATTTAATTTCTTTTAAAAATGCCCATCAGTCTCTAATTTCCGCCCTCTATTTTAAGCTGGCAGAAACTTGTGCAGATGTTATCATCAACTGTACAGGAATCAGATCAGGAGAATTGCAGCCTGATCCGGATCTCAAACCAGGACGTGGACAGATCGTGAAGGTGAGAGAGGGAACACTAAAGTTTACATAATGTAATGACTGTTGGGATGGCTCATCATGTCTCTGTGCTTCAGGTGGATGCACCATGGCTGAAGCACTGGATTGTCACCCACAATTTCAAAGAAGGAGTCTATAATTCACCGTACATCTTGCCAGGGTAGGTGTTAGTTGAAAATGTAAAGAAATCCTGTGTTAAATACTTACTTAAATACTTAACCCTGCCTACACAAGCGTTGGTTGTAATGCATGTTAATGTGCTAAGATAATGCACTCTGATTCAAGCACTAAAGGTGGTCCTAGTTTAGTAGCTATTGGCTATTAGCTACTAAATTAAAATAGATACTGTATATAATATCATATAACTATATACAGTATAAAGTATTCATCGAACCCACAACCTTCTGGCTGAGAGTCAAACAGCCAGACCACTAGACTCTCCTGCCCCCCAAAAGCAAATATTCTATTGTCTAACTGTACCTGTGTCTACAGGAGTTGTTTAGTGGCAGTTGGCGGGGTGTTGCAGCTGGGAAACTGGAGTCAAGAGAACAACGCTAATGATCATAAGCATATCTGGGATGAAGCCTGCAAGCTGGAGCCTAGTCTCCAGGTCAGATAATAGTTATTAGCTGTATCAAAACATCACCATTACCTAACTAGGCAGTCAAAAGCCTACGTTCAGTCCCTTGTCAGTCTAAAATATTCACATTTGGGTTATGTGCATCTATCATTGAAATCAATATATTAAATCCTTTATGTACAGAACATTCTGTGTCTTTCTATTCTCTGCTTTTTAGCATGCCAGAATTGTAGAAGACTGGTCAGGCTTAAGACCTTGTCGCAGTAAGGTGAGACTGGAGAGGGAGACCATACAGTCTGGATCAACTGCTATAGAGGTAAGCCAGTTAACTTGGTAAATTGATTCATATAAATTGTAAATTGAAAATGACAGTTATACCATGGGTCTCATTCAGGTGATACACAACTACGGCCATGGGGGTTTTGGAATTACTATTCATCGAGGCTGTGCCCAGGAAGCAGCACGGCTCTTTGGTCAGATTGTGGAACAAAAAGGCAAAGGGACAGAGGCTCGCTTGTAAACCATGCCTGACATACCATATCCGTAATGATTAGTGGACTTTTTATATAGCGGCACTCATACAGTTGTGTTTTTTAATGAATTATACACTACGGTTTTTGACTGAATTATACACTATGGTTTTTGACTGAATTATACACTACTGTTAATTAAGCATGAAAAGGGAATCTAAATCACTGATGATAAAATATTGATTACATTCCCTGTTTGGTAATAAATAGCATAACCAGTATTGTTTTCAAAACATAATTTAATATTGTATCGTACACATTTACAAAGAATGTAATGACAACAATTTGTGCACACAGACACTTAATGTAGCACTAATTTGCAAGCACAGGTAGGGCAGCTTCCTGTTTCTGGACCCTTTCTTTTCTTTCAACAATACCATGTGTGTTGCATGTAAAATTAGACCAGGCAGAGTACATGCCCACATCACCTTTCTTATAAACAAAAGCAAGGACAACATACAAACCGGGTATTAATACAGGTACCGGGTATAAATTAGGTACAGAAATACTTTTTACTTTGTGCAAATAGAATGAATCATTCTGACAAATCTAAATGTATATGTGGTTGTCGTGCAAGTGTAAAACACAAAACAAAACAGCTGCATATGCTGCATTGTATGTATAATCAATAAATGTATAATTACTGGCAAGTAATTTGGATGGTAAAATGTTTCGTATTTCCCCTCACTTAAATGCTCTCTGAAAATCCACCAAAATGTGTACTGTCCTGTGCTTCCATTTTATAACACAAATAAAAGTAGCTTTATAACTGTTATATATCTTTACTGTACCTTGGCTGTAAACAGTACTGTTACTTTGATATAGGAAATTACATCATTAAACAATAAACATGAATGATTATGCTGGCTGCACATTGATTTATGTAATCTCTTTGTCTTCAGAAGTAGTGTCTCTACTGAGGTATAGCTAGCATTTTGTTGGCTCAGTAAGTTCATGGTCTAATAATGTGGAACTGTACTGAATTTCAGCCTTCAATCTCCAATAACGTTGAGTAATAAGGTTGACTGCAGTTGCAATTAGTATATTATGAGTAATTTTTGTGCAAGATAATGATTAATTTTTTCTCATTTATCTCTAAAATGATATTCAAAGCAGCTGTTTTATAAGGTCACAGGTGGGTCTTTCAGACCTAAATAGAATAAGACCATTATTTTAAGGCTTTTTAAAACATAACAAGTTGACTGAAGCTGTGTCATTACCCCATTTAAGCTTGCTTTCTTCTCTCACAATATGAAAGCAGACTTAACAGGCTATGCTTTAAGTATTTGAATTGAACTGCCAATATTCAGTTGACATTGTTTTGGCCAAGTCTTTTAATCTGTATTTACCGAGTGTGTATTATCATACATTGGCAAAATCATGACAGTGATGGTGGTTGACAACTACAGTATAGTGGCGCGTTCTTCATAATCACTGTGCTGGGAGGCTCTCTAAAGCCCCTGTTGTGCCTACACACGACAGTCTTATGATGTGACTTGAGATGGTCTAGAAAGGCTAGCTTTCTACCTCATTGCCCCCTTTTGTCACTCCAGTCATCTCTTTGTATTGTGCTTCTGTCTGCATTTCAATTCTGGGATCCAGAGCTGGAATGAGGGATCCCGCCAGGGCTATGGGCACGGCCCATCATCTCCTGGCCCCATTCACGGTGGCTAGACTCCTGCAGGCCCCGGCCGGTGGTCTCAATCGGGAGAGCACAGGAGGCAATGGCAGCCAGTAGGCAACAACAGGAGTACACTGACAGAGTCAGGTATACGGAAGACTCCAACATCACCTGCAGTGTGGAGATGATGAAAAAAAAATTAATGTTCAATAGACCTGCCCAGTTGTAGGTCATTTTCGGGGTGCCCCTGCCCAAATAACTTTTTGGGCGTTTTGTCTAGGGCACAGATTCCAACTGGGTAATACTGTTGTTTGCCAATTACGAGACTGTTAAATGGTCACTAGTCAGGTAAATTAGTAAGCATTTTGCACATGCAAGCTATCCCTCCAGCGCATATAAAAACACGCCACCACTTTACTCGATTCACTCAGCAGCTAATTTAAAGCCCCTGTAATGTTAATATAGCAACTTAAGCTTAGTAAGGGCGAAACTATGTTTATCGGTATTCATTTTACAGCTTTGAAATTCTTTTTCAAGGATAACCAAAAGAGTTTAGGGAGGGGTGATGTGCATAAGGCACACCGGCAGCTGACTTTTAACTTTCAGCAGTTAGCAAACATCATATTTGCAAACGAAGATCTCAATATATCCAAAATGTATATCAAAAGCTAAATTGTTTTGCACATAACTTAACATTAGCACTGGCATAACCCAAATTTAAACAATAAGAAAAATGCCTTTGACATGACTTTGCAGGTCTATTAGTGACTTGCATCATACAATAAGGAGTAAATGAGTGGGTATGTGATTGCTAAAAAATCCTACAGTACCTGTGCCACAAATGGTGTGATGAGGGCACCGACTCTGGCCATTCCACTACTTGTTCCCAGACCTAATGCTCTGGTCGCTGTTGGATACACCTGCAGAGTTGTTTCACAAAATAGTGAAAAGGCAATCCTGACCTCAAATTCAGCTATTGGTTTTATTGATGAGATACATTTAACTGCAGAGCAAGCTAAACTGCATAATGCTCCGACCTCTGGAGTGTAGACATAGGCTGCTTGAAATCCTCCTGCAATGAATGCCCTGGCAATGAATATCAACACAGTCATCGACGCCCTGTAAAAGAGAGAACCACAGCATTCGTTTTGTGGGCCTAAGAGGTAGATCCCCAAACGTACATGTTGCCTTCAAAAGATGCATTCTGTCTAACTGACACACTTTACCTCCCGACACAAGCGTAGAGTGGAATAAGGCACAGAGAGAAGACAAAGAAGCACAATGCCATGGTCTTCCTCCGTCCTAGGCGATCGATGGCCCACAGTGTCACCAGCAGTCCTGCTCAACGGGAACTTAATCAACGATATTTTCCCAGAATGCAGTGTATCACAAATAGCATCACAAATAGCATCACAGGTGGAGAGTACACCGAGTATACCTGGGAATTCAGACAGTGTGGTCCACAAAAGGTCCTTATAGTCGTCAGAGTTTAGGTATTTACACTCCAGGCTGCATCGTGGCTCTGCTTTACTGTCTTTAGACACTAGAGGGAGATATGACACAAAAAACGTTACTGTTAATTGCTTCTGTGTGGTTTCTAAGATGCATAAACAAGAGAAAATAGAATTTTATACCTAGTAATGCGCTAATAATTTTCTGCAGTACTTTAAGCTGTATTCTGAGAATTCACCCATTCCATTATAGTAATACGCTAATAATTTTTTGCAGTACTTTAAGCTGTATTCTGGGTATTCACCCATTCCATTATACTCTCTATTGTACTCTGTATTGCAATCAGGTCATTTAGCAGATGCTTTTATCCAAAGTGACTAACAGCGAGTACAGTTACAGTATTAAGACTTACTGTGAGTACAGCTACAGTATTAAGGAGCAGGTAAGGGTTAGACATCTTGCTCAAGGACGCTTACAGGATGGCCAGGTTTGTTGGGGATGAAACCCAGGACCTTTCAGGTGGGAGTAGACCTGCCTAAACACTAGCCTATTCTGCCCCAAACGATGTATTTTTTCTGCATATCAACCTGAAGTGTGTGTTCTTGAAAGATTTTTGTGGGAGGACTTCTGATGACATCATAGGAGCAGTGACTCACCTCCACAAGCACCACCCTCCTGAAACAGCTCAGTCGTCAGCAGCACCAGGCCATAGTAGGAGAAGGCATTAGCGAACCTGAGGAAATAAATAATATTATTGTTTTTTCTAACTAAAACTATGCATAAAAAATTATTTTATGTAAGGGATTGTGTTGCTCCTTTACCAAATAAACCACAGTAGAACTGTAGTCCAGCGAAATTGCGATGAAAACAAGTCTTTAAACTTCCCACGATCCTCCTAATTTAAAGTCGAAACGATCAGGGCTGTATTAATAGAAACAATCTGGGGTACATCACTTGTAGATTGTATGAAATACTGGGCAGCTAGCAGTGGCTGCCTACCTCCTTGACCCATGACACCCCCCCCCCCCCTAAAAGTGGTTCATAGCTTGCAAGTCACAAACATAATAAATATTACTAATATTACTAATATTACTAATTAATAACTATTTGAAAATCTTGAAATGATCATGGCTCCACAAAATGGTCCCAGCCCCCACAACCACTGATTGGATCTGTGATTGAGATAGACCTTACCTGGCGGGCAGCAATGAGTTTTCCCAAGGGCATCGGTGCTCCATTCTCTGTGGCAATGCGCTTTAGGGTGGCCAAAGCCTTTTCCTGGTTCCCCGTCAATACGTCATATCGAGCACTCTCCGGTAGCCACTGTTTTCCATAAACATTTAATCAAAGGTCCACCACTACTGTGAACGTTTACATTTTCATGATTTTTACTTTACTGTATTATATTAAAGGAATAGTGTGTATCTGACCACTGGGGGCAGAGGTGGGTCCCCACACAATATTAGATCTTACACACTATGCATATAAGCACACCTAGAACTGCTAAAAACATCATACTCACAAAACATAGGATGGCAAAGATGAAGAGAGGTATAGTGGAAAGCGCAAGCAGCCAACGCCAACCCAGAGTGGGCATCACCAGTATTGCTAACAGCACTTCAAACACTGTTCCCAGTGCCCAGAATATCTGCAGGTAACAACAATGAACTATGTAAAATACACTGCAATTTGTTTTATAAAAGAAGACACTACAGACAGTAGTGGATAGAAGACAAGTTAGTCTGTACCTCTATTAACAGTATGCAGGTGGCTCGGGACCGCATAGGCAGAAATTCAGCATACAGCGTCACCCTTGGAAGGAGAAACGAGCTGGTGTCAATCCTAACACTGAACATTTCAATGTAATTCTCAATGAGGTGAGAAGACTTACGACTGTGGAGCTCCTCCAATGCCAAAGCCCACCAGTGCACGGAGGAAGAGAATCCAGCCATATACAGGTGCAAATGCACTCATCAGGCCAAAAAACATAGTCCAGAGCACGCTTAACTTGAGACCCTGCATGCACAGACCATCAAATTATAACAGACTGCTAAATATATATATATATATATTGTTATTGTGATCAATATGTTTACCCCAGGTATTTAGGTCAGTAAAACCTAAATAAATGACATCTGAGGTCCAATGAAGATGAATAATAATGTACAATGCCTTTTCAGGAACCTTTTTCAAAGGTAAATGCTTTTCTAAAGTAGTAATATTAATTTAGCAATGCAATGTATATTTACTTCATTTAAGCATAGCATTATCTTCCTGAAAGCATTTTTGTGTCGAGCTGAGATCTTACCGTTTTTCTGCCATATTTGTCAGCCATGTTTCCCCAAAGTGAGGAGCTGATCATCATTCCAATAAATACTGCCTGGATTATTGAAAGAGATAAGAATGAATATAATGCTGCTGGAATATCAGAACACATTGGAAGAGCTTTGGGGGGCATGATGCTCAAATGTTGACACAGTGTGTAGTACTTCAATATACACTGCTCAAATAAATGAACACTGAAATCACACATTGGGTCTCGATGAACGAAATATATTAAAGATCAAAATCTTTACTGTACATTGTGTAATTCCTTGAGAAAAAAATTACGTAACAACGGTCAATAGAAAACCAAAATCACCAAGTGATTGAGGGATGGATTCAAACTCACAGCGAAAATCTAAGTAAACAATTGAAATAGAAAAACAGGCTGTTCCAACTTGCGTTGATTTCATCACAGCAACTAACAATGTGACTCAGTAGTGTGTATAGCCCCCACGTGCCTGTATGCACTCCCGACAACGTCTGGGCATGCTTCTGATGAGACGGCGGATGGTGTCCTGGGGGATCGCCTCCCAGACCTGGATTAGGGCATCAATGAGCTCCTGGACAGTCTGTGGCGCTACTTGGTGGCTTAGGATGCACCAATACATAACGTCCCAGAGGTTCTCTATTTGATTCAGGTCTGGGGAACGTTAGGGCATTCAATGGCATCACACAAAGGAGCAGATTGTAACAACGGCGTGTGTTAGACGAGAGTAAGCGCAGCCAGCAAAGACACACACAAGCTGAATTACCGATGAAACGCTAGACAGCGTTGT
>JAOEHI010003495.1:0-10722 GCA_025447815.1 Percopsis transmontana
TTGGGGTCCTCTGCTGGAGCTGCTACCCCCGCGACCCGATTCCGGATAAGCGGACGACGATGTGATGTGATGTGATGATGTATATTTTTGTCATCTCTCCCAACCCTCTCCTATCTTATACATATCTAATACATGTTCTTATTTGTCTCCGATAGGTTCCTCATAGTTTTGGCCTGTCTGACGCTCAGCGTCCTCTCCACCATAGAGCACTACCAGGCCTTGGCTCAGTCTACACTCTTCTGGGTGGTACGTGTTAATCCTAGTCTACTGTACAAAACCTCTTTGTGTCGCTACTCCACTAGAGGGCAGCAGTGAATAATGCCTCCTACTTCACGTGGTCTTCTAAACAAAATAAAATCTCTTTGGCTGACGTTTAATATGATTAGATATAGATTGCGCTTACATCTCCCGAAAACAATAGAACTTGTTATGCGCACAGTTCAATAAACACTGCTCCATTGCACTATATTATATATACTATATACACTATATATATAATAAAAATGTCAGTGGCTGCATTCTGTTCTGCAGTACAGAATGTAGGTTTTAGCAAGTTCCTGCTTCCAAGGGGAAACAGAACCCCATATATTGTTTGACTATATTCTCAGAACAACATGTCCTATTGCTTTATGCAGGCTTGTATACTTGCAATGGGATGAAGTGGACTGAGTACAGGTGCAGATGGAGGAGAACAAACACGTCACGAACAAACAATAAATGGGCACGGAGAAGCGATATGACGATAAACAACACTTTATTGTAATCACAAACTAACTTTTTGTTGTACCACGACGAACAACAACCAAAACCATTCTTCAAACGAACAAACCCAGACAATGAAAGAATGTGAGTGATGGAAGTCCAGTGTGTAGCTTGAGGGCGCTGGAAGTATGGACGGCTGCACGCCGGTGGTTAGTACACCGGCGAGGTAGAACGACGAGGAGGTGCACCGCCCACTGGGTGCGACTCCCGACGTTACAATACTCATTTATTAGCAGTACTGATTTCAGTTCCCCACAAATCAATAATTTGAATGGAAAAATACAAATGACAAAAAAACATACAAAAGCAAAAAATTGTATGCAGACAAAAATGTACTTTATTATGGCAAAATTGTGTATGCCCATGCATTACCCTCATGGCACCATTAGAATCATTACACCATTAGAATAATGGCACCATTAGAATCATTACACAGGGCAGATTTTGCACGTACCACTCTGTGCTATATGAATATGTTGATTGGACATAATTATCATCTAGGAGGAATCTTCATATGTGATTTTGTTCTCAAAAGAGATCATCATCTCATTAAGACCTGACTAAATAACTAAACAAACTAACTCATTAATTTTCGGTGTGTGTTTGTGTGTTTGTGTGTGCATATCTGTGACAATTCTCAACTGGCCGATAGGTCTTGAAATGTCTGTCATTGCTATATAGACAAGAATGGATAAACAGTATTACATATATGCATTATGCATGTATGTATGGCCTATGTATAGTATATAGTCTACTATACTATTACTATTACTCCTGGAATTGAGATGTCAAACCATGCATATTTCCTGTGTGAAATGTTCATATTTGCAATTGTTTTACATTTCTTAATCTAAATCAGAAATCTTTAAAAACTTGAAAATCTTGCCTATTGATGAATGTTTGCCACATTTCCTGATTTATAGATTTGATTATTGGGATAAAAATGTGGGCTCATCTGGAATGTGACATTCTACCATGAATATATTGCCAATAAAGCAATGAATTAGAAAATACTGTATGTAGGCATAATTGTTATTCCATTTAAGGTTTTAACAATGCCAATATCTTCCAACCCCAAATGACCTGTCCTTGTGTTTGATAATTTTACATTAAAAATTGATCACAAACTGTAAAAAATCAATGAAGGTCTATACGTGCTTAATTTTTTACATTTCTGTCAAAGACACCAGTTTGAATCAGTTCATTAACTGACACATTGTGTGTTGGAATTGATTTTTGATACAACAGCCAAACGTGAAAGTAGCATTTATTGGAATGGAGCAGGCCAGGGTTATATCTGCTTTAAAGCTGACATTTTCTTGCTATCTCAACAGCTATTGAGCTGAATAACTTTAAACACTAATCACATCTCATTGTTCTTCATCCTTATTCTTTTTTACTTTCTTCCATACAATTCTCTGACAGGAGATTGTCCTTGTCGTATTCTTTGGCGTGGAATATTTTGTTCGTCTGTGGTCAGCAGGTTGCCGTAGTAAATACGTCGGCTTCTGGGGAAGGTTACGCTTTGCCAGAAAGCCAATATCCATTATAGGTGAGTTCATTCTTTGAAAAATATGTTGCACATATGCAAACAACCATCTAAATGGGTGTATAAATTAGAATATTATTAATGTATTATGTGATTTTTCAACACTTGCTTAAACTTTTAAGCATATGTTGTACTGTACCTCTGTAACCATATACTTTTGTCTCAATACAGACCTGATTGTAGTCGTTGCTTCCATAATTGTGTTGTCAGTGGGATCCAAAGGCCAGGTGTTTGCCACCTCAGCGGTTAGGTAGGTCTGTATGTGTGTGTGTCAGAGAATGGGAGCAATATGTTGGCTTTGTGTTCAACTCTGTGTTAACTGTATCAACACTCTACTATTTCACAGAGGTATTCGCTTCCTGCAAATCTTGCGTATGCTCCACGTGGATCGTCAGGGAGGCACGTGGCGTCTCTTGGGGTCTGTTGTCTTTATCCATCGCCAGGTATAGCAGTCTCTCAGTAGCGGCATATGAGATTATTATTCACAACATGTTTCATTGTTATTTGTGACCAGGGTTACACATATACAAACCACTAGTCAGGGTTGTTTCCGCACCCTACGTTTAGTAGCTGCAGACAGGACACAGGATCTGAATTTTTGCCATAGATGCTTTTAAGCTACGTCAAAAATAAAAATATTCTGATATTTTGTTAAAAGCAACAAGAACAAATAGATGGCATTGCCTGCCTTTTTTGAGGTTAGATGTAATTCTTTGTCATAATAATGATTTGACATTGTGTCCACATGTGTTTTCAGGAGCTGATCACTACCCTATACATTGGGTTTCTGGGGCTGATCTTCTGCTCGTACTTTGTTTACCTGGCAGAGAAGGATGCAGTAGACAGCAATGGCTTTACAGAGTTTGGCAGTTATGCTGATGCGTTGTGGTGGGGAGTGGTATGGATCTGCGTGTGTGTGTGTGTGTGTGTGTGTGTGTGTGTGTGTGATTATGCCCAGCGGGTGTTCTATAAACAGCTTAATCTTCATACAGCTGCATGTGTGCATACTTGTGTACATCATGTCAATTTATTCTCTCTTTTTAAATAAAGGTGACTGTCACCACTATAGGTTATGGAGACAAAGTGCCACAAACCTGGATTGGCAAGACAATTGCATCCTGTTTCTCCGTTTTTGCCATATCCTTCTTTGCCCTGCCAGCGGTAAGCTCAAACAGACACAAGTGAACCGTAAACATGTTGTCCCCGGAGTCTCTACAGTCAGGTTTTTATGATAGCGCTAAAGGGAATCATACAGTATTTTCCCACCCGACCCACTAGGATGTGGAGTGGGGGCTTAAAAAAACACCTAATTTAGCCTAACCTAATTTTTGTAACGCATATGTCTAGAACCTGAAATGATTGTGTTCTTGTAATTTTGAAGCAGAGCTGACATTTAACAATCTCTCAGAACAGCGGTTCTCAAAACTGTAGGCAGCAATTCCTTTAAGAATCACAAGATGGTTTGAAATCATTTTCAGAGACTTAGTTGCTCTGTTGTCTTGTCTAATTCTTGTCTAATTCTAGTCTAAATCTAGTGTCATTTGATAAATATTTTAAAACCTCCTGTTTAGGGCATACTCTACAAATAGTATTACCATATGTAGAGTAAACATGCATCATATCTGAGCAGAATTTGCACTTTCCTCTAATCATCATTACCTATGCTTGAAAGAGCTTCTTTCAAGCATAGTTTAACAGCATTCTGCTTGGATTAAAATTGAAGCATGTGGATTGAAATGGAATGTAATTTCCAAGGGAGAAAATGTAATTTCCATGACATTTGGAAGTTGGGATGATATGGGGCCTTTAATGGTATTTATGTCTTTTTGTTGTGTTGTATACAGTATTTTTATGCTTTATGCTCACAGGGAATCCTTGGGTCAGGCTTCGCCCTGAAAGTACAGCAGAAACAGAGGCAGAAACATTTTAACAGGCAGATCCCAGCAGCTGCCTGTCTCATTCAGGTGAGGCTACCCTTGTCCAATTATCATCATAATAATAGACATAATGTAAACCAGTTATCCTCTGTGGGTTGCAAGATGTTTTTAGGTGGGTTTAGAAATATATTTTAATGATATTGTTAAGTATTTCCAAATTTTTGATTAAATTAAAATTGTTCTTAATATTTATTAATATTCATAAAAAACTAAATGCATAGTATTAAAAGCAGTGAACCCCCTTTTATGCTGTTATGCTATTAAAAGATAACCCCCTCCTCCACACACACACACACACAATTGTAAAAATGTTTTAGAACCACTGTTTTATTTTCTTCCTGCCTGCCTACATATTCTTTTCAATTGATATCTAATGTCCTTGTAGACCTCGTGGAGATGTTTTGCTGTGGAGAACCGTGACTCTGCCACCTTTAAGTTGTTTCTGAAAAGACGACCCCTCCTTCCCCCTTCCTCTGTGTCCAGCGACAAACCCAAAAAAACGGTTAGCAATCTTTTCTTTTCTGTATACTTTTTTTTTCTATTGTTCTTCGACACAGTAATTGTTCCTACATGGCCAGCGGGAATACAGACAGTACATTGTAATGCTGTGCAGTTTCTTGAAGACATATGTGTGTCCCGGACAGGTGAAGATGAGCAGGAAGATAAAGAACAGTGAAAAGGACAATAGTCCCACCTCTCCCACAATTCCTAGCATCACCTTTGACTCTGCCTTTGACAGTGGGAAGGAACAAGGTAGGCCTACTGGAGTAGAAACCGCACACAATGACACTTCTATTGTAACTTCTCCAGCTGCAGCCATTTCCATCTTTTTTCATTTGCTGTGGATCACCACTTTGGCGACAGGACGGAGTTAGCTCTCATTTCTGGTATTTCTGTATTTCGGGATATATTCTCTGACTTCTTTATTCAAAATGATTAAAGGATTGGTGACCTATCAACATTTATATTTGTCTGCTAATGAAAACATTTATAACAAACTAGAATTTAGTCATATAAGTAAATATCACTGCTTTTCATCACTGATAGATAATACCACTGATTCATCGTCATTTGATGTTTTCATGGTCTGATGTTTTCATGATCTGATGTTTTCATGATCTGCTGTCAAGGTGCAACAACAAACAAATATTGCAAACAATAGTGCAAACAATAAAAATAGAAAAAGCAGACAATTAAAGTACGTAAATAAATGAAATAGAAGAACAGCAAGAGACATTAAACAATATTAAATATAAGACAATATGAGTATAGGCTAGAGTATAAGTGCCCTTACTGTCCATATACTGTCCATCATGCTTAATGTAATAGTTCATAATATGTGGTTCATTGTAGCTGAAATGTGTTGATCTATTGCCTTTTCTTTCTGCCTTTACCTCTACCTCTGTCACCCTACCTGACCCGGTATTTGCTGGTTTTATTGAAGTTTTCTTTGTTCTCGGCTCAGAAGGATCCCACACTCTGGGAGGATGTGGTGAGCTACTGTTAGTGTCCACTTTTTGCACACGCCCTCTCTGTCTTCATCAAATTGCTGTCCAAGTGTCTCTCTATCCCCTGTCCTTTCACCGCCCTCCCATGCAATCGTAACACCCCCTCTTGTTCAGCTCTAAAGCCCCTCATAGCGCGTTCTCTATCTAACGTTTGTAATGATAGCACATCATCATTTGTACCATTGTGTGAGCTATATATTACAATGTTTTGAGTGGATCATCATCATGTCTACTGTATGTTTCTTTGTGGGTTTTAGATAACCAGCAGTCATGGACGTCTCTGACCTCTCTTCAGTTCAGCTCCCCTCCACCTGGTAACTTCACGTGTTTATGCTATGATGGTTTTTATTGTGCTTATATGAGCAGATTGCAATTCAAGGAGAAGTTGCAAATTAAAGGCTAAATTAATCATTAAGAGTCACCTCTTAATGTTACTGTCACAATGCGAAGTGGAGAGAGCAGGCACTAGCCGGAGTGAGGCACAGAGATGAGGCAGAGTTGCTGGTTGCGAGCTGGGCTCGGCGATTATTACCTAAACACAGGATACACTAGCCTTTCTGGCAAAGAAATGGATACAACGAATGATTAGTGACAAACTATAATAAACAATAACCGACGGTGAGTATCACCGGTAGAACTTAAATAGTCTGTTCCTTAATCTGCCCCAGGTGCACTGATTACCCCAAGGCAGAACAGGTGTGTTGCAGGGTGCGGGACGCTGAGTGCAGCCGAGAGTCCGTACACTGGCGGGACGCACCCCTGAACTTGACACGTTACTATCTCTATGGCAACAACCCTGCTCAAAAGTCCAGCAAGGCTCCAAATAACGTGTTATATTGATGTGTTGTGTGATGTTCCAACAGGTTTCTTGAGCTTGAGTTGTACTTTAAACCTGTGCTAGTATCATTGTGATTTTTTTTTTTAAACCTTTTTGTTCGTATGCGAGTATTTCCATATATAGGGTAAACATACCTAAGCAGAATCATCGTTGTTGCCTATTATGATCAGAAAACCCCTCATTGAAAATAACTAGACTTGGATTAAAATTGAAAGCATGCACACATGTACATCCATGCACACGACCCCCTGGAGTTGCCATTGAGTGGGAGATGTGCGGGAACACTCGATTGTATCGCTCTGCCCCCTGGTGGTCAGAATTATGCACTACGCCTACAACTAAATCTAAACGTACAATATTTTGTGATCCCTCTTTATGAATGTTTACCAGAAAAAATAAAACAGAAGAAACATAAGTAGATTACTGACATTTGTAGTAAATTGTCGTTTTTCTAATGTTTTATTTTTGGTATTTGTTAATGTCATGTTACTATACTGTACTGTATATAGGCCTACAGTAAATGTTTAGTTGTAGTAGTATGTACTAGAAGAAATTTTTACGCTACTAAACATTTACTATATATACAGTAAACGTTTAGTAGTATAAAAATGTCTTCTAGTGTATATTAATATATGTGTATGTGCATTGAGTACTGATAATCCCACCTTTATATGTATGTTTGACTGCCCAGTGAAAAGATGCCCTAGTCTGCTGGAGGTCCGTCCGCACGGCAGCTTCCCAGATGACATAGAGCTGGAGTCAGAGAGAGACACTGGGCTCACTCCAGCCTTCTCCATGTCACAGTGAGTTTGCCTCAACTCCTCCGCCATGACGCCATGCTTTGTGTGGGAGGGCACTTGTATAAACAGACAGTATTAGAAAGGGTTAGCACTCGATTTTTTGCAAGGATGTACACAGTTAACCTTTATGTCAGAGTTCTATCATCGGTTTGCCAGATCAGCCTTGTCTCTGCTGCCTATTTGCAATTTAAGGAATGTTAAAATGTAACTAAATCACAAGGATTAAAATCACTGTGTTTGAATTCAATGCAGCATGTTTTGGTTTGACATTCAGAGAGTGCATTCCCCTCTCTCCCCACCTCAGGGCTGAGTGGCTGCATTCCTCTCTACTCCTCCCTTTTCATTACTCATAGGCTCACATTTCCTCTACCCCTCATCCTACAGCCACGTGCACTTTGGTGTCTAGTTATGTTTCCAAGCATAAACAGTGATGCTATAACACAATCCAGGAGTGTGCTGTTAAGTGTGACATTGTGTTATCACAGCAAAAACACACATACGTATGTGTAGAGGTGTGTGTATGTGCGTTGAGGTCAGTTCCATCATTAACATGTAACCAGTGTAGTGGGGTGGGGTGTATGCGAGTGTGCACCTGTTAAGATCCATGGTTTCAGCTTGCTATTTCACTGTCCTTGTCCTGGACTTGACAAATAACTACATCACATCCCATTGTTCTCGCAGGCTAATGACTCCTGCCGACATGCCAAAGTAACACCTACAGCTTAATAACGGAGGCAAACAAACAATACACTACACAAAATGCACTGTGCTTTTTCTCAAAGCATAAAAGCTTAGACCTGAAAGGGTTTGCCAACAATGTTGGATCTGTAGTGAAGCGTCAGCGTGAATGGCTGCAAGAAAAATAATGTAGAACTTTTGTCAGTTCTTTTGTGCAGACATTTGAATAGCCATATGAGCATTCTTATTGGAATTAATTTTGATGATCTGGAAATTGAACAGTGTTAGATTTACAACAAACATCACATTATAACACATGAATGTAATAAGAACCATAATAATCTCTCAAACAGACTAAAGGAGTCTCACCGTAGAGCCATCAGGGTGATTCAGAAAATGCGCTACTTTGTCGCCAAGAAAAAATTTCAGGTGAGTATTGTCTTTATGATTGCTGCTATTAATCATTGAGGAGGCCTATGTACTTTGTAAAGTTTTCATCAATAGAGACCTGTCTGCTGAAAAAAAAAATCAGAAAATCTTTTTCTGTGCAGAACTGCCTTATAATATGTGTCTTTCTATAGGAATAGGAAATAATGACATTCAGCACAGAAACAGTTGAACAGGGTGTTGAGAAGAAACAGTTGAGAAGTGTGTCAGTTTCAATCAATAATAATCAAAAACTGGAGAAACCCTCCCCAGATTTTTGAAATGGTTTCCTATATTATAAAACTATGCTGTGGAATCTATACATAAGCATATTAACGTATAATTAAACCCCTTGTTTTATCAGAAGGCGCATCCACATAGACAATAAAAAAAAATAATCTGTCAATGTCCTCCCCATTGCAATCAGACCCAATTTCTGTTAGCAGCAACTAAACTACCCACCATAGAAATGTTTTTGAATGGAGAATTTTTGTGATAATGTTGTTTCAGAAATGGTTTAATTTCATGGAAGACATACTAAAAAATCATCTTTAAGATTGCCTTTAGAAATATTATATTGGAGTGAATTATATATATATTTTTAATATGCAGTTTTAGACTACATACTGACCAACTATGAATGAAGATATTTGTATAGTATTTCCCATTCTGTTCTGTTGGTGTTGTAGCAAGCTCGGAAGCCCTATGACGTACGAGATGTGATTGAACAATACTCGCAGGGTCACCTCAACCTCATGGTGCGAATTAAAGAACTGCAGAGAAGGTGAGGTATAACAAGACAGAGCTGATAGAGCCATCTGATATTAATTAGTTGCATAGATGGATGGGTTACAGTGTTAAGGGCTGAAAATGTATATAGCATTTTAAAGATCAATGCATTAAAAAATAATATATTGCTCAAAGATAAAGAGACTTGTAATCAAAATGAAGTAAGTGTCCACTTTTAGTGGGTAGTATATTTGGGGATGGAAGGACTGTGTGAGAGAATGTAATCCCAGTGGTAGCATAGTGAGAGAACCCAAGAAAATTAATAGTAAAATAATAATAATAATGAGTGTGAAACTAACAAAAAATTAAACACCTTTTGTCTTTTCTCCTAGACTGGACCAGTCTCTTGGAAAGCTGACGTTGTTTCAGTCTAGCTCAGGTATTATAGAATTCCTATATGGAATGTGAACATACAGTATATTCACTAAACACTCCAGCAACAGTTATTCCCTTGTCTTATTATTTCCTTCCTGAAGATCGAGCCAAAGACAAAGGCACCAACACCATTGGATCCAGACTCAACAGAATGGAGGAAAAGGTAGGGATCGTTCAACTAAAAAGAAAAATATGACCATACATAACCTAACCCTAACTTGTTAAACTAGCAAGTGGATTTGGACACGCCCTTAATACACTTGTGCCATGCACTTTAGATCGTGCGCTCAGATCGTTAAAATAGGGCTCTGTGGATTACTTTCCATGAGTTGTAGCATTGGCCACAGAAAGAGATATAAAGGGGTATGAATTTATAAGCACTACAAAGATGTCACGCTGCGAGAAATGCGAGTACAGGTGCGAGAGGAAAGAAATGCTGATGCTGTCCACAGACGCATAAAGCATGAGTTTAATTAAAATATTCTCAAGTCAATACAAAAAACGGGAAACACAGGAGCAGCGTGTTCACAGGAAAAACAATAACCAACAACTCCTCACCACCCATTCCCCGGCTATATAGCCCAGGGGAATGCGGTGATGAGGAGATTGGAAACAGGTGTGCGTAATTTGGGTGCGCTGATGAATGGCGGCCGCAGGCCGTTGGTTAATACGCCGGCGAGCTAGAGCAGGAGGGGCGGGGCACTCCCGTTGTTACAGTACCCCCCCCCAGGCGCGCCTCCAGGCTGCGCCGCTCGCCGCCCGAGGTCGAGGAGCAGGCTGGTCCGGGCGGCGTTGATGAAAGGCTCGAATGAGTTCCTTGTCCACTACATCCTTGGCCCGGACCCAGCTGCGTTCCTCGGGACCGTACCCCTCCCAGTCCACCAAATACTGCAACCCGGCCCTACACCGCCTGGATTCCAGGATCCTCCTCACCGTGTATAGTGAGCCATCGGGTCCATCCAGCGGCGCAGGCGGCGTAGCCGACGGGCCGGGCTGAGCCAGGGGACCGGGAACCACCGACCTGAGGAGAGAGACATGGAAAGTGGGTGAGATCCGGCTA